>PRKT01000307.1:159704-188694 GCA_003671525.1 Saccostrea glomerata | reverse complement strand
TTTGTCCGCGAATGATCTTGTAAACTGTTCATCTGATGTAAGTAAAATCTTTTTAGGGTAAGTAGACATGTTATGTAGATTTGCGGAATCAAGGTCATTTTGCGCGCACGTGCTTGCAAGAGCGTGCACGTGCAACATGTAAAATGCCCAATACAATTGCTAAAGCCGTAATTTTTCTATTTCCGGATGAAATGTGTCAAAACTCAGAATATAAGAATATATTAGTATTATAGACAAGAGGACATTGTCAAATTATCATGAACTCACGCGCATGCACGTGCGCTTCGCTCTGATTGGCTGAAACAAAAATCTCAATATCTTATTCCTTTTTTGACGAAATACTTTGAAATTTAAAACATAGTCATGCATTAAAATACCGGGTATCCTATGATATGATTTAAAATAATTATCATGAAATCACGCGCATGCACGTGCGCTGCAATTTGATTGGCTAAAACTTTAAATGCCTATAACTCCCTTTGTTTTCAGCCAAACAGGATAGGATTTAGAACATAGATAGTCTTAATGGACCCCTTCAAGAGGGTGTGGTCATCATGTACATGCATGCATGTGCGTGCACGTGCAATACATATAATTACAAACGCACTTGATTGAGCATATTTTCGAATACTTTTTGATTAAATGCCGAGATATTAAGTAGTAGATACAATGATATGGTCATTCTGCATATGCATGCAAGTGTGCGCACGTGCAATGTATAAATTTTGTTTATACTTAGTATACTTTAGGAAAAACGTTGTTTAAGTTTCAGATGCATAGGGTTTAGTTTTTTTTATGAAGCTTAGAGGGAATGAGTCACCAAAATGAAGTTGGGGAGCGTTTGGGGAACATCTGTAACGGTTCCCGTTACAATTAGCACTAGTTACATTTGAGTTTCAAAATTGCTTTCTCGACTTCTAATTCCGTTATACATGTATCTAGTTCCTCATAACACGAAGCTGAGTGGTGTTCAACACTGTCGTCAGTATCGTTAGATTCGTTCTTGTTCTCAAAAACACTCTTAAAATGTTCAAAAAATTGATCTGCTGTTATATCATTATCTAGTTTTTTCTTATTCTTAAATAACTTAAAAAATTGTCTTGGGTTATGCTTCCTTAAATATTCCATGTTATTTCCCTGGTATCTTTCATAGATGTGCCTATATTTCTTTGCAGTTTTTTTTAAATCACGTCTCTTATCACAAAGTGAGTTTCTATTCACAGAAGATTTATTAGTATTAAATATGTGTAGACTTTCTTTATAGTCTTTATATTTAGACTTACATATGTCATTAAACCAGGGTTTATCATTACTTATTTTCCGATCTGTTTGTACAAGACCGTCAGTGACTTTACAAAAAGGTGTCATGATATCACACAATGTCTTACTGAAATTCTCCACAGAAATATCTACCTCCTCTTGTGAATTGAATGATTTATCGACATATGAAAGAAAAACATCCTGAATTTCTCTTATTGTACTAATAGCATCAAGATCAGAACCTTCTTTCCATTTGACTGATTTACATAAAATCTTAGATTCATATTCGTTGCCTATTTTAGTATTTTCAGTATACTCGACACTTGTATTTAAGAAATTAGTTTTTATGACAAAAGTAAGAGGTGCATGGATCCTTAAGATCCTTAATTCTTATTTCAAAGACCGGCGTTAATTATTTCGAATTCTGTTTTAGACAAACGTTTCAAGGCTTTGGTTGACATATGATGCATTTAGTTACATAATACTGACATGAATAAGTAGTGAGAACATTCGTACATACGTTACAGTTTGTAGTTTTTGCAGTCTGCAATTTACGGACTTTTCATGATTTTAAATTTCTTACTGGACTACTTCATTTTAAGAAATTTCATTAAAGATATGCTCTCGAGGTTGTAAATGAATTCTGTATATTTCAGGCCATCCTAAAAAACTTTTTTGTTTAGAATTGCCGCCTGAAGGGTTTCAGACACAGTAGGGAGGGAGGGAAATCATTATTTTTTTAAAATTGAAGATAAATTTTAAATTTTTGATAAAAATCTCAGTAAACAGTAAATACATTTTTCTGACTTAAAAAAAGGTATCTACCATCAACAAAGAAGCCTAATTTTGCATAGATCTGACACTACATTTCAGTGTTTTGTATGGTGCATGTGATAATGGGTAAAAAATTGATTAAATAAAAAAAAATCTTCCTACTTTTGGTCAATAAAATTTTTTCAGGAGGGTGCAATTCAATGAGGCGGGAGGCAAACAAACAATAATTTTATTTTGACCTCACGTGTATTATGCACGTCATATTTATAGAAGTTAACTTGCTTGTACCAAGTTACCTTTTCCCTTAATTATGTTTCATTATTTACTAACACTGTTTAAGTCTAGTAAGTAAAGTTTTTCACCAATACCCATTGAATATTGCCGCACTGTTTAATAAGCTTTGAATATTTTAGATATTTACTTTTGCATATTTTATTACATTCTGTTACTTTTGAAAATTTTAATTATATCTACAGTTGCAATTTTTTTTAATTTCAAATTATTCTATTTTTAAAATGTTTATTTTGAATATTCTATTATCAAAAGAAATCTCAGCTGTGAATTGGAAAATACCTATTTTAGTAAGCGGTTCTTATACCCGCATGAAGCTGGTCCTGTTCCAAAATTTCGGCTTGATTAATATTTCTGTAAGCTTCTTCAAGTTGATCGACTTCGTGGCGAGCCTGAAATTATATACTTCACTAAGTTGATCTTTATAAAGTAGAAATTAATTATCTCTTAAAATAGCATCTAGTATTTTATTCCAAAAGTCATGTACAACAACTGTCGCGCATTCTATATCATGAAAACTCGGAAAGGGGTGGGGATGGGGGTGGGGGAGGGCAACAACTTCATGTCTTCTTGTAAAAATGATGAAGCTAAAAACTTAAAAGCTTAATACCGGTTTACAATTAATAAGATATTTTCTATTACATTTTTTGGTGATTATCAAACTCCTACTTAACACTGTTTGTAAGTAAAATTATTACACAGGCATACATGTTCTGAAAACAGATCTAGATTGTACATTATTTTCTATATAAGACCTTGTTTAAATTAGACAAAATAAACTGCATATCAACAGAACTAGACCCCGTGAAATAGCTTCTGAATGTTTTGAACCTCTGAACCTTTGGTTCAGTAATCCTGTTACACTAGAGACTAATTGGATTCTTTATGTTTACGATAGGATGGGCCCCTAAAATATCTCGGGTCTTAACACAGCTTATATACACATGCATTTTTATCAGAAATTTTGAATTACTTTTTTAAAAATGACTACGTTTACGACTATTCTTGATGATAAATGTATATATTTTTCATATTTGTATCTTAATTTTCTTTGAACATCCATGTAATAAATCTCTTGCTGAGGGAAGTATGCTAAATGAGAGCTTTGAAGTCCCTTTAACCAAATAAAAAAATAATTCTTAGACCGTATTTAACGACAAAAGTTCTCTTAATTTTTTGTGAACCTGTAAATCCCACACCAAAATCCTTTAGCTGATATTATACATCTTTAAGTTGTTATGAAATAAATCAGAGATGGCGCGAAAAAAGAAGAAACCGGTTAGACCAGTAGTGCGATGTACCGATTGTCTCGACATTTCAGAGAAATCTAAACTGAAACTTAGACAGGTGAGGGATGATTATTCAGCTTGAGCACTAGCCACTGATTTCCTCATAACTGACATGTTCAGTATAAAAACAATTTATTATTTATAAAATCTCCCTTATATGGCTATATATTCTCTGATGTGCTTTTTTGGAATAGCATTCTTTTATCAAAAGGATTCTACCGTGGCAAATTTTTTAGATCCAAACCAAAGGGAATCCTTTGAACCATGCAAAGATCGAGCCGAAAAAAATACGAATTTTGAAGTTCCTTTTCAGAATATAAATCAAAATGAGTCGAGAGAAGCACTGGTCAGTGGCGAGTATTGAGCTCGATTTTGAGTTCAAGGGATTCCTTTTGGTTTATATGCAAGAAATTTGCCACGGAAAACCGTGTACCATGAGTGTCTGTATAACCGTTCTCCTTCTCATGCCCTCAATAAATACATGAGTAACATAAGAAAGTTCTCAATGGCTCTTCTAAGACCGAGTTCTAAATGTTACAGCATTGAATTCGAATGTTAAGGTAGGACTACGTTCTTGTTTGCCACCTATTCTGGCCTAGTTTTTGGAATGAAAAATAATCAAGTGCAAGCATGGACATATTCTAATCGTCCGACAACAAGATGAACGGAATTACAAATATCTTTATGCTTTCAAGAGATTTTAAAACGCTCTAGACTTCTGGTCAGTATTTGTCAGGGGAATTAAATACACACCTGTCTGGAGAATACGCTCAGTTTAATTATATTATTGGACAAAGTACATAAAATTTTCTTTACCAAAGCAATTTTCAATTATAGTTTCGCTTTGCCTAAAACTTAATCGCAAGGGTTTTTTAGGCAAGTACTTTAAGACAAGCGAAGTTTGGAATGTTCTGAAGTGTTTGATCTAGAGAATATGTGCCTCGATTTTCTGTGATGAAGCATTACCTAATAACCTTTTTATTTACTATTTGAAATTTTCCTTCCTTTCTTTATAAACGATAGATTCTTTTAGCTCGACTGCTCAGAGACAAGAGCTTATGCGATTGCAAGGTGTCCGTCTGTCTGTAAACAATGTTTCTACGGTTCTAGTCTGATTTCAACATAACTTGGCACACTCATTGACTAAGATACGTAATTTTATCAGTCATTGACTTCAATGAACGGGTTTCCTTGGTTAATAAAAATAGAAATTTCTGTGAAATATTATTGAAATCACGTTTAGATTATATGCCTACACTCACTGTAGTTGTAATTTCTGCGATGACTTCAAGATTGGACCCTATTTTGTCTATGTTAATTTGACGATATGAAGACGGAATATTGTTGCTACTTAGTTTGTGGTTTCTGTATATATATGAAAGTTGTTTACATATATTCATGGTGAAAACGTCCAAACAATCTCGCTTACATAGTATAATAGAAAGTGCAATTGACTTTTAGGTGAAAATGGATATAAATGTATGTTAGCCGAAAAGAATAGGCAAAATATTTCTGTGGTCGGATTTTAATTCTTCCAAAGAACTAAATCTTATTCTCAGATTTAATGAGTGCCTGGTTAGAAATACAAAAACCACAAACATAAAAAATTCACTAAACATTATAACTTAAAAATTTCTTATATTTTTTCCATCTACAATGAAAATAATGTTCTAAATTTGAGCAATGTGATGCTAGTATGTTCCTACATTTAATTTATCAGTTGACCACTAAGGTTCGAAGACCTTAGAGAAGGACTTTGAAGACCACAAAGGTATGTAGAGAATTGTATAAGTGATCGTTCACGGTCCCCCAAAAGAAACTAAACAATCTATACCCCATTTATAAAATACAATTATGATAAGTGTAGTTTTCGCGTGAGAGACGTTAAATCATTGATATCTGATATCACAGCTACCCACTAAACACCGTCTGTCTGCAGAACAAGCAACATGAACAGATAATCAAAACATCCCCAGTCAAAGGTTGAATGCCCGATTTGGTTTTAATATCAGTTTTTAAATTGCAAACAAAAACACGCAACTGGCCTTTACAAGTTCTGGCAATGTTTCTGCAAAGTAAAAATCCCGTTCAACGTAACGTGTGTACTTTCACTTCACTAGATAAAGTAAATGCATCCTGATTTACTAGATTTACAAGAAACAGTCCTGGAATAACCGTTCACACTCATACACGGTTCACGGAATTGAAATGTCCATACACGTATTATGAACAATATTTTGTACAAGCACCTTGTAGGAATCACGTTCGGATAAAGAATCCTGCTCCACTGGAAGATCTTGGTGAAGAGGGAGAGTGGCCATTAGTTATGACCGCTTCGTTCACCTTATTTTGATTCAGGTCTAGTGTGGCTGGTACCGCAGCCTGATAAACTGGTCCCCTGTGGTGGTGATGATGGTGAACAACGTAGGGTCGACCCGTGGAATGGACCGAGTGGGGGCGCTGGTACACCCTCTCGATAGGCTTCTGGACGTTGGTGGATATTGCTTTTTTCCTGTAAACAACGGATCCTTTAGGGACTGCATTGTCAAAATGAACATGGACTCCATTCGGAGCCCCTCGTAAACTTCCCTTTATACTTCCGTCAGTGCTTGTATAGCTGCTGGTACTGTATACAGCTGTTCTTGGTCTAGTTGAACGACCCACTCGGCCACGTAGCATAACGTCATCCTTCCAAGAGTGGTAATTTGTCGTGCTCGCCCGCAGTAATTCCGGGCCGTCCGGCTGTGTCTGTCGGAAAGTAGCTGGCAGTGTCGCAGCGCGCTTTTCCGGGGGTGGAGGGAGAGTTTTCGATGACGCTTGGACTCCTAGACTCCGATAGTCGGGTACGGATACTCGGACTTTTGAAGTTTAGATTTCTCTGAAATGTCGAGACAATCGGTACATCGCACTACTGGTCTAACCGGTTTCTTCTTTTTTCGCGCCATCTCTGATTTATTTCATAACAATAACAACTTAAAGATGTATAATATCAGCTAAAGGATTTTGGTGTGGGATTTACAGGTTCACAAAAAATTAAGAGAACTTTTGTCGTTAAATACGGTCTAAGAATTAAGTAGTATACAGTCTACTACAGCCCGATAAGGAAATGTTTTTAAAATTCCGTGCTGAATTGTTTACGTGATTCCAGCGATAAGTCAATCTACGCCAGACTATCGTGACAAAATCGGGTTTTTCTTCCAATTTGTCGATATTCTGAATACACATATCGAGATTTAGGTTGTTCTTGTCATCTGTCTGTCACGCATTGTGTTCGCATTGGAACACCCTGGGATAAATACGAACCGGGCACTTAGAAATAAAACCACTTCACATATCAAGATCTAGAGAAGAAAGCTAGTAGAATCGCTCATTATTCTCAGATTGTATCGAACTGGGCCATTTAATCAATGTTAAACATTAATGGGTCACTAGCTTTCAATGTCACGTCTTTTTCATTTCAGACAAATCTGGTCTTTTTACTAAATAAATGTATTTTTCGACAAAAAAAAATTCTCCATTGATTTCTCTTTAAATATGGAAATAGTACCCAATATTTACAAGCTATAATCATGCTGCAAATGTCTTTATGTATTGTTGTTTTGTGATACCTCTTGTCTGTAGATCGGAGATTCGTGGTGTTAAAAACATATAATTACCGGTGATGTCTCTATTGAATACATCCTTCCATGTCGCCATATGTAATGATAAGTTAGAATGATTTGTCTCTATTAAAGCTGGGAAAGGGGTTAGACTTATTGCCATGTATAGACTAACTGGCAAGTATAATCATTTAATACCCCCTCCTCTTCTTTGACATAATATATTGTTTTATTGCAAAAGAACAAGGTAGGGTAAGACTCCTTTTTGGCCCCTGGTTTGAATTGTCTTTTAGAATGATTCAACAGTTTATAGATTGAAAACCACTTATCACCCCTGCCACAAAATAAGTATTGATTCCAAGTTATAGGATACACAGGGGTCACAGGAAGGTTAGAAAATAAGTCAATTTCCAAATTTTCTCATTTTTATACAGATCTTAATCAATGTTACAGCTCATTTTCTTTCAGAAGACTACTCAAATTTAGAACATTATTTTCATTGTAGATGGAAAAAATATAAGAAATTTTTAAGTTATAATGTTTAGTGAATTTTTTATGTTTGTGGTTTTTGTATTTCTAACCAGGCACTCATTAAATCTGAGAATAAGATTTAGTTCTTTGGAAGAATTAAAATCCGACCACAGAAATATTTTGCCTATTCCTAAGTCCTTAGCCTGAATGGCTTATTTTTTTCTAATACACAATCTATCAACAGTTTATGGTATTATTAGCTGTGTTGACACTTCATACAATTTAATCAATCTAATTCTTAATTGTAGGTTTATATATTATCTGCTGAATTTATTATGAAGAAATGCATTGTATTACAAATTGCTTTGCTTTATGTAATTATATTACATATGTGTATTGTGTAATCAAATATATATGTTTTTCAAATGTTCAAAGGACTACATTAAATTGTATACAATGTACAATGGATTATTTGAATCTTGCTTTCAGTGCATTGTACATTATTTTGATTTAATATCGTACTTTCACGTGATCATTACTGCCCAGGTAAATGAATAATAATTTTCACAGCTGTTGTGCACTCAGGATGAAAAGTTCATTTTTTAAGGTTTAGCAGTATTTTTTCTATGTTGATGAATACGACAAAAGCATAATGCAGAGACAGAGTCAATAAATGCATATATATTTATTCTGTGAGTCCTTTATCGTAGATGGAACCATTTGGCTAAAATATTGGTCTAAATTTGTGGAAAGCCTAGAAGTCGTGAATGATAGATTGTCAATCTTTATCGGAGATATTCTTAAAACTTAATTCTGCAGGAGAGTACACAAAGACCAGCAATAGACCATAAACAGAGTACTGTGATCTAGGAATATATGAAAGGAAAAAAAACCCTCCTCAGTCTTTTAATATAGATACAATGAAAAAGGGTACATTGAACTCGATCCCCGCATGGTGGGTACTGTGGCCCGTGGAGAGGAACAATGGTGGACCGGTTCTGTCGACCTGTGGATCATTTAACCCCTCCTCTGACTCATCCTAGACAAGATCTCGGTCCATTACCCTCGGTAACCGCCATCAGGGGGCACACTAATGACCGCCGGTCTTCAGATGAACGGAGATAATCCTATATGATCTAGCACAATTAATACGATCACATAAACACACAGTGGACAATCTTAAAAGCAAACGTATTAAGTTTTACAGTCCTAAATTTTTTTACTCTTTATAGGCAATTGGATTTCATAAACATTTTAAAATTGAGAGTTCTACCTTTATCATCAGCTTGGTGTACAGGGTGAAGTACATTTGTAATACTTTTCAGGGAAGCGTAGACAATAATGTAAAACATTTTGTGGTCAGAATCGCCTCACATTGGAAGGCGAGACACGTCTCCACATGAACATGGAAATTAAGCTTACGGTCTGAAGCATATCCTTTTATTCTGCTGCATGGTTTCTTGAGGCAATATGCATTTAGAATTTTTAATTTCTGATAAATACCAAAAATATTTAACACCTGCCGCCACGCCTACCGAGCTAAACCGCCAGTTCGATTGACAATGCGGTCAAACCATGGCCAACTATTGTTAATTCTTTGAGTTATTGCCAGTTTAAGGATGCGGTTATTTGTTAAAGATTCATTTTAATACACCGTAATTCTTTATAAGAACTTTTGAGACGTATATAATCTCTTTAAAAACACATTTATAAAATAAAAAAGGTATGTTTTCGTTAAAATTAACAAGTTTTAATTTGTGTTTGAAAGACAACAATTTGATATAAAGCATATGGCAAATTCTTAACACCAATTAAAAACAAATGAAATGCAATAGGTTAATCTACTTATTAAGGGTATTAGCACAGAAGGTGGTTGGAGGGATACTGATTTGATAGACTATCGAACATCAATAAAGTTCAGCTACAATACAACCCGTCAGCCTACTCAATCAAATACTACACAGAACACGATGTTTTGTGAAACACCGATGCCCGCGTATGAGAGAGCTAATCGCGAAGGTTGAAGTTTCTCAAATGCAAGTAATCCAAAGGTTTTGTCAGAAGAAATGCACCCGGCCCGTGAAGCACGAAGACCTTAGTACTACCTGTTCAAAAGTTATGGTCAAAGTTAAAGTTTTTAAAAAGTGGATCAAAATCTGAGGTTTAGGTTAAAAGGTCAAAAATATTTCTTCCCATAACAAGGTCTTGTCACGGTGAATACACATATGAAGTATGAAAGCCCAACTGTTCAAAAGCTATAGCCGAGGTTAAAGTTTGATATATTTTTGTAAAAATGGGTCAAAGTTCAAGGCAAAAGTCAAATTTGCTGGTGAAAGGTCTTATCACAAGAAATAGAGCTGTAAAATATGAAAGCCATAGCCCATCCATTTAAAAGTTATGGGCAAGATCAAAGTTTTTGCAGACACATAGACAGAAAGAAAAACAGCTAACAGACAGACAGGGCAAAAAACTGTATGCTCCGGAATTATCGATTAAGGAAGCATAACTATGCGTACAATCAGATCTGGGTAGTTGTTGACTTTCAAGCTTCAGACTTATGTCTTTTTATACCAATTTCACATACAGGGGGAGGGGGTCCAATGTCACTTTTACTTGATTAAGTATATATACATACAATATGTCTGCAAAATCAGGGTGATGGTAGGGGGGGGGGGGGGTAAGCTGAAACAGCCTTCATGCAGTTCCCATATGACAGACATGCACGTGTTAGTGTCTGGGTACAGGATGTCTGCATGGGGCAGCGGAGACTGGGTTCGTACTTTCTGCCTGGGATACGGCAACCCATACACTATCCACATCATACTCTCTGTCTTAGATACCAATACTTTTCTTCTTCAGACATATCCTGCTCTCTGAGTGTGATCAACTTACCGTTTGTAAGTTAGAGCCTGCTTTAATAATAAACGCTTACCCCTTTTCTTCAGACACATGCAGTGTACTCTCCGAGTGAGATAACTTTGAGTCCTCACCTGCTACTTACACTCAGCGTAATACCTGCCAGTATAGGCTTAAGACACGACTCATTCTCTGAGTCAGTTAAGCTTACTCCTTTGCCTCATACACATCCGGCTCTGTGAGTGATAGGCGCCTACACTAATTAATGCTACAGAAGCACCCTTCTCGCTGAGTGAGATACACTTTAGGCCTGACACATCTTGCTTTCAGGGCGAGTTTAGCTTACCCATTTTGTGATCACTACAATTTGTTTCAGACAGAACTATCTCTCTTGATTAAGACATTAGCCTACGACTACGCGAATAACTTGTTCTCTGAATAAAATACTACTTCACTTCGCTCTCCCCCTGCTCTCTCTGCGTGTGTGTGATAATAATTGGCATACCCCTATGTCAGGAATAAATCATTTAAATCTAACTCTCTGACAAAGTAACACCTACCGGTGCCCATACCATAGAAACACATTCTGCTCTCTAAGTGAGATACGCCTGTTTCTATGCTACAAACACATAATCTTTCTAAGTGAGATACGCCTGCTCCTTATGTTACATGTACAAACACAAAATCTTCCCGGGGTGAGATAAACCAACCTTTTCTTAAGATACATCTGAGTGAGCTTTATCTTCTAGTTAGTTTTTTCTTAGTGAGATACATCTATTATTCTACAGACACTGATTGATTTATAATACGCCTTTCACTATGTTAAAGAAACATATTTCTCTCTGAGTGAGATACGTCTATAGATGCTTATGCTTCAGACACATCTAGACTAGTAGGTCTACTCCTATGTCGCAATCTCATTTTGTTCTCTGCCTGCGCGGATCTAGAGGGGGTGGGGTGATTGTTCCGGTCCACCATCACCCTGATTTTGCAGACATATTGTATGTATATATACTTAATCAAGTAAAAGTGACATTGGACCCCCTCCCCCTGTATGTGAAATTGGTATAAAAAGACATAAGTCTGAAGCTTGAAAGTCAACAACTAATTTTTTTCTTTTTTTTTTATCGTTTCTGCTTTACCCGCTGCATTAGTGAAATAAATAAGAATTTAGAACACCTTTTAAAAGACGATTAATTTTTATTCAATATTCTATTTAATTTCTAAATATCCCCGTGTCACTGACAGGCCGATCTCCTCTAACACTGCGAGCTTCTGATCCATGTTTTTATTTGATATTTGTGTTAATATACGAAATAAACCACTCCCATGTGTATCTGATTCTTGATTGTATTCAACCATACTTCTCACCTGTTTTACATATACAGAGTAAAGCGCTTATTCGACCAGATTAAAGCAATAAAATCCTCTCACCTTCACTAATTTACACACGTATAAGTGCATCATGTCTATAAATGCACTTTTAGAAAATCTTTATGTTTTATATATCATCAAGAAAATAATATGATTTTGTTATTCACCAGTATATAAAACTTTTAAATGGAATCGACTTTATAGTCAAAATTTTAGCATACCGGGAAATTCGAGCATTTTGATATGTTTATTTGGTACCTTGTTATTTTGTAATGAGTAAAAGCTACAAATTTCCTGAGAATGTAAGGAGTCCAGTTTAAACAAAGATGGCATACCCTTGTGAAGTTTAGTGAAAAATAGCAATGAGTTAGTAGTTATAATACGACTTATATTCTTTTGTCTAAATAAGGGGGGTGGGGGGCTCCCATAAATTTGGATGCATATCCTTGTGTCACCACAATAATAAAGTCCAATGCACTTTTTGCTTATGATTTTTAAGTTACCCTCCCAAACTGAAATTAGTCCCCCCCCCAAAAAAAAAAACAACCCTGAAATTCTTTCCTAAGGGCCTGGTTTTCTAATATCTACCAATTTGATTTAAGAGGGTCATGTGAATAAAATAAAGTCTCAAAAATTCCTGAAATGCTTCTGATTCCTTTAACATGTGTGGAGTTTTATGCGTTTCTACATGAAAGCGTCTCTGAACATCAGTAAATTACATAAGTCACAGAAATTACCTAGAATTACTCCAAAAAAATAGTTCGTCTCCATCTTACATATTTTTTCATTTTTTATTTGTTCCACACCTATAACTCAAGACATAGGTCACAAATGTTAGAAGAAAGTCAGTCAATCTGTTTTTCATCTTGAAAGAATTAGGTATTTACTACCTTTATGACATATTTTTACATTTTTAATTTTCATTAATTATTCTAAATAGCACAATTCTTGTCGGAATCTAAGTTTATGAGCAGAACTATGAAGGTAAAATATGCTATCATGCGAGAATGTATCAACAAAGGATGTAGATTAAAACAGAGAGTTGACCTAATTACATGTAAGTGGCAAACTAGAAATATATTTAAGTATATTTCTATTACAGAGAGTGTTTAAATGTGCAATATAGATTAAAAGGGCGGAGGTTAGAGGGAGTGGGGGGGGGGGGGTAAGCTGAAACAGCCTTCATGCAGTTCCCATATGACAGACATGCACGTGTTAGTGATGCCACCCCCCCCCCCCGATATACGCCACTGGTCAAAATATTTTTTTAAAATTTGTTTTTCCCTCATGAATTATGTTTCTAGTACTTATTTACATATGTATTCCATATGAAAAATCCAATAAATAACATAGATTTAATGATTTACTAAAAAGTTATAATACCAGGGGTATGCTACTTGTATGATAAAAAGATGTTGAACACTAGTAAAGTGTACATATCTTCTTAGTTTAGTCGGTTCTTTTCTGAATATATTGACCTTTTTAGCCGAATTAATCGCTTTAACTGACTGGAGCCTGGAATAGCCCCCCTGTGTAAATTACGAACAATTAAACTAGAAGAAGGTTACCAAGACAAATAAAAAGATGAATCAGGAAAATCATTAAAAAATTAACAGATTTTATCGAGGCTTCTTTTCCAAGGACACATAAGAGCAATGCGTGTAATGATTATCAAAGGTCGGACTAAAGTTATATACAAAGACCATATACAGACGTAAGAAAAACGAAACGCTGGGGAAATATTTCATCAATTATACATTCTCTTGTCCAGATACACAACGCTGATAATCAACAAAATCAATCACAAAAAACCTCCTGTGTCGAGCTTTAGGTTGGGGCATCATATCTCCCTAACGGAGTAACATGTGGTCACCATACAATGCTGTGTAATATAATATCGGTAATGAACGGAAAATTGTCATATGTGTACACAGATACTTTATTCTAAAATACAATGAACATGCCTTGCTTCAAAAGCAAAAAGAAAAGGGATGGGAAGCGAAAGAGACGGAATGTCCGTATATGTGATTATGATGAAAACGGAAGGCAATTTGGGATTCCATATTTTGAACCATTGAGATACGATACAACGCGTCAAAGAGGTACCTAGAATTAAATTAGTTTTTGCAATAAACCGATCACAGTTGAATTAAAAACTCACCTTAAAACCAGAATTTGAAAGCTAAATTAAAATTCGATAAATTGAATCTCAGGGAAATTCCATAGACACCTAATACTAATATAATTGGAGATATTTTGAGCTGATATAGTCAACCGACACTCCATCCAGTCAACTGATGCTGTACCCCATAGAAGGCTAGAAGCTGATATAGTCAACTGATGCTGTACCCCATAGAAGTCTAGAAGTTGATATAGTCAGCTGATGCTGCACCCCAGTCAACCGACACTCCACCCAGTCAGCTGATGCCGCACCCCACAGAAGGCTAGAAGCTGATATAGTTAGCTGATAATGTACCCCATAGAAGTATGACGTTATTACAAAATCTTACACAACTTCCATAATGAATACTAGTATTTGACAAATTTTTTTAAGTTATCTTTTTGAATGATTAAATGAAATAAATGAAGATAAAGAACAGTATTCGAGCTCACAAGTCCATCTACATAATACAACTCAGGAGCAGAGCAAACAAGGACCTCTTAAACATCAGACGTGGGATCATGAAGGAGTGAGCATCCCCTGCCGACCGCTCACACCCACTGTGTCCTCCTTGTCATGATCGCGGGAAATAACGGGAAAATCCGTCGTAAATTCATTGTTTAAATCATGGCCCAATATTAAGCATGAAAAACCTCAGTCAGCATTTGACTCAATGATAGATTGTATTTGCTGACAAGGTCATTAAATGAACCATAGAACTTACGAAATGATGACTTCAAAAGAGACTGTTGAAATTATAGTGCCATCAACTTGTTTGTCAATTACTTATCTCATTTTAGAAATTGTTCGTCAGAACAGCATGCTCTTGCGTATCGAATCAATTTGTAGATATAAACCCCTTATGAAGGAGATAAGGGTACAGTATATTGTTGCATAAATAGGGAAAGTTGAGGATTGATAAGTTGCATGAAGTCCTCACATTTATAATAAAACTTTGATGTTAGATTACCAATGAAGTATTTTTCTAGTAAAATATCCAAGTATGAAACAGATGTGTCAGACTCTGTGATATATCGGGTCGACATATGAATTGGAAAAATAAAAACTGCTGTAGATTGATAACTCGTCGTCGATATAATAAAATATCGAATAAAAGGACTTTTCGTTTTCTCGTGTATAAGATTTTGAATAAATTCTGCTTCACATAGATACAAATAAGTCTGCTAATAACGGGACGCAATTGGTACTCATGGGAATTCCAATAGGTTATTGGAAGACCTGGTCTCCAAAAGCCACAAAAATATCGTGAATCAGAAACTCTGGAGAATCTTTTTTAATATCAACTTTAAAGTACTTCTAAGTACAATCAGAATGTTTGGTACAAAATAATTTTGCAAATGACCAGGATTAGCAAATTTACGAGTTCCATTTTTTCTTCGAAAAAGCAGTGACAATGCTGTCAAAAAGCTGGATATATCAAAATTAATCAAATACATGTAGATATTTGCTGATTTCTGATAAAAAATTGATGTGTTATGAATCTGACCGCCTATCCCTGAGTAGCGGACGGTATGTACTCTGTATGTTGTTTACTTTTGGTGACCACAGACGCCCACTATAAGACGTCATAGTGACCAGACGGGACGTCACTGGTTTTATTAATATAATGCCATCACGGAAAATAAAAAAAAAACATAAGGAAAAGGACAATGATGTCCACAGACAGTCTCTGTGAGTATATAGTTAATTTTCTTTGTGCAGACAGCCAGGGTTGGGCCTTTTTAACTCACTGAAGCCATCGCACAATTGAGTGCAGAGCTTACGTGGGCATAATGAGAGATATTTGATGTTTCCGTTGATCAATCAAAACTGCATACCACAGGTGTAATCACTCAACGATAGACAAGCTCCATCACATACCTACCTGTATCTAAACCTACTGGAATCAACATACCCCTAGTCTAACTATGTGTTTCCCTCAGAAGGGTATAATAATCTCCAGTGAGGGCTCGGCAGAGAGTCATCACCCCCACATTACGAGAGGGAAATTAAAGGCCTTCACGTTAACGATTCATCACCTGATAATCATCTACATAGATATCCCTAGCAAAGGGACCATTACAAGTGGCCAGTCCAGGTCAATTGTCGAGTCCAAAGTCATTTACAACGGTCCAGAACCAAAAGAAAGGATTTTATTTATGAAAGCACATTGACTTGTTTGTATAATCCGCACCTGGTTTTGCAGCTTACAGTTAATCAAAATTGAAATGCAGTGAAGATTTTAATTTCTTTTACTTTCATCCTATATCGAAGTTTTCCAGAAGCTCAAAAGGACCATTTAAAGTAAATTTACACTAGATTTCACAGTCAAAGCAATGTTTACCGAGCCATTCCACAGAGCAGGCGAGTTTTCCTTAGCAATCACACAGACTTGCTCTCTAGCTCTAAAAATAACATCATCAAGGAAAAATATAATTATAAAAGTACATATAAATATACGATGTGGAACTGAAATTATTTACACAGTAGAAATTCAAATATATACGTACATGTACATTTTTTTCTTTATTAGTTATCTTGATTACTAGTATATAACGGGTAAAATTTTTGGCCAAAATTTACCGCTCCGAGTGTGAAATTCTAGAATTTTTGCCCATCCTTGTTGAATGAAATACATGTAATACGCCGACTGCAAAATAAATATCAGTATTTACAACTTAGCAAGGCAAGCTTTCAATATTCAGCAAGGATATTCCTTTGAGATGGCTATTATATAAACAAAACTATATGGAGGGAGGATACTTTTTTTACCAATTAATCTTGGTTATGGGCATGAAGCATTGATATAATTTCTCCTGAACCTTTTGATATCATTTAAAGGACAGATAATACAAACAAACTTTCATCAAAAATGCTGAAAATAACAACCCAAGTTTTATTCATAAAAAAAAAAAATTAACCGCACAGATTTTAACTTTTCATTCAAACTTTCAAAATTATGGAATTCTAAGCAACAAAAAATTGTATAGATTAATAAGGATGGTGGTAAAAAGGTTGAATTTTGAAAATCATAGCAAGTTTACAAATTCTTATTTTAGAAATTTGTGAGACACATCATTTGCAACCAAAATAGGTTAGAAAACATTTACTAATCCAGACATCCATATTTTTGTTTGTATCAGTTGTCCTTAATGACAAATAAAATACTGTATTGCAAGAATTATAACACACGTACTGTATTTAAAAAACAAAAATTTTACGAATATATCATTTAATGATACATGTAATTGAAATAACAATAGTTTGATACATTAATATTTGGTATAAATATGGCTTGTAAAGCAATACTCAATATATGCATCTCCTCTGAAGAATAAATGATTTTTTTAATCTATAAAATGTGTCACAGTACATTGTAAACTTCCTTAATATATATAGTCATTGTATTCTTTTCAGAATCTTTCTTAACAGCTTGACAAAGGTTACCATAGAATTCACCTCTCTCTCTCTCTCTCGTATGTATGGTATACAGTATCACACAGATATCTCATTAATTTATAAAACTGTTCCACGCAATTAATTAGAATATATACGGCTGAGTATAATGAAAACAAATGTATGTACATAAATTAAATTTGCGTCTGAATACATCAAAGTCATGTCAAGCTAAAAGTTTATAACTACGACTGCACTGATAAAAAAAACATTTGATTTCAGTGAATCTTAAGATTTGTATATTACGATATTTATCAGTAATGTGACAATTGTACAAGTTATTTATCAGTTATGTGACGACTGTACAAGTTCAACATATGTAACTACACACGTTTTATACCTGGACGGGCGAGGTGTGACAAATGGTTTAAAACTAATTAACAATCCCATAGCGTTAAAATTGTAGAAATTCTATCTGGCCCATCGATTTAACTACAGATACTTACACGCCTGAAATGGCGACAGGAAAAAACAACACGATCTATAGGCATCATAAAATCTTATCTGAAAACCAGGAATTTTTAACAGGTCATAACTGAACCATGACGGAATTGCAAAGTAAAAAGTATTAGATAGATAAGGAGTCTATTTTAAATGATAAAATAAGCACTGTCACTATTATCCAATCTGTTACATGAACTTGTCTAGTAAATGAATTCCGACTCCAGCTGCCGTTGGTCCTCATTTAAGGCAGTGTTCAGTTCGTATGCTGTAGGGTAGTACTCTTCGTTTGACATTCCTTTCGACGCACGATTCTGTTCTGTCATACTCTTTGAAAATGATCTTTCATTCAAAAATTGGTTTTCCTCTCGCCGGAAATCACGTGGCCTGCGGGGTTGAGAATCGAATCCTCCAGGTCGCGGATAGGCGCCGTACGGGATCTCGGAGCTGTAACCTCCCATTCCGTTCTCTAATGGTTCATCACTATCCCGATTCTTCTTCTTGCTTTTCTTTCCCTTCTTTTTCTTAGGTTTCACATCAGTAGGATAGCGCATGGGAGGCGGAACTGACCTCGATCTCCCAAAACCATAAGGCGCAGGGTAGATAGGACCGTACACGGGGTGAATAAAGGGGCTTGGTGGGTATCCGGGATACACCATTCTCGGAGGACCTCGGATATCAGGAGACCTACTTCTCCGACGCCTGCGTTCGTACATATCACGTCTGCTCAATCGCTCGCGTTTCTTGTCTTCAAGATTCATTTCATAATCACGCGGTGGCGTTGGGGGTCGTTGTCTGGGCGTTGAAGGTCTGTGTCTTGAAATATCACTACCGGAGTCTGAATCCCCGTTTGCCATTCTCTTTGGTTCCGTGTTATCTGGACTGGATTCTCGTGATGACGTTGATCGGCTCCCGGACCTTTCACGTTGTTTGGGCCTCTTTACAAAAATTGGTGGAGGTGGACCATACATCATTGCTCCAGGAGGAGGCATACCCATTGGTGGTGGGGGACCATACATTGGTCGACGGACCAGGGGTGGTGGCGAAAAAAATCTTGGTCTTGGACCAACCATAACTGGCCGGCCTGGTGCCATGTAGGGGGGTCTTCCGGGTGGACCCATAACACGTGGACCAGGGATAACCATTGGTGGTGGTATAGGTCCACCTCGCGCCGATATCGTGGGATGCTGAGGGCGCATTGGCATTGGGCGAGGTGCCCTTGAAGGTCCAATATCAGAATGAGCTTTCTCGCCTATCTTTTCAATGTTGTATTTTTTAACCTCTGTTTGACCGCCGCTGTAGAAGTATCCTTGTGTCGGTACTGTGTCATAGAATTCTGGCGCTGCATCTTTCACTTTCTCTACTGCTTCCCCGGTTTGCAGATGCACTTCGCTAAATCCAGATGCCCTAAAATCGTTTTTTCTTACACTTCCGTTTGGCACATTTCCGTTCGGAATACCCCCGTTGGTAGCCGGTTCGATTCGAGCACTTTGTGGAATTTGAGTCTGGGGTTGTGCCACAAATGAGTTCCGATTACTTGTTGGTCCTTTCTGTTTGTATTTGGCATCAACAAATTTGGTTGCTTTCACTAACTCCAAAGCATCTTGGTCACTTGCACACAAAAATCCATGACATTCTAACACTTTCCGGCCTTTGGTCCTGCGGGTGATTGCTGTGAAAACAGCAGGGTTTCTGGAGTTCGAACCTCCTGCCTGTTGTGAGGTAAGCGAAACAAACTTTGATGTCATCTCGCCCGTAGATCCATTGACAGAGCGCACCTGTCGGACTGCCGCACATAATGTCAGAGAAAATATCGGAAACAGAATCACGGTACCAGTGTCACTCACGTACTGAATCTGTATTCCAGACGGCAGGATGCTGATCCACGTGTCTATCCCCTGGATCTGGGCGTTGTCCCCCACGGGGTACCTGTCATTGAGGGGCTGCTGTACAGCTTCCAGGCCCTCTGTCGTCTCCAGGGGGACAGAACTCCCGATGTACAGAACCCGCTTGCGAACAAGCACTGGTTCTTCTCGTTGTATCACCATTTTGTCAATCTAAGGAAGAAAAAAACACAATGTTATGCGGAAAATATTCTTAACTGTACAGCTTCCAGGCCCTCTGTCGTCTCCAGGGGGACAGAACTCCCGATGTACAGAACCCGCTTGCGAACAAGCACTGGTTCTTCTCGTTGTATCACCATTTTGTCAATCTAAGGAAGAAAAAAACACAATGTTATGCGGAAAATATTCTTAACAAACTTAATTTCTCTCACAGGCCGTGACGATATTTGATACAGATTGAATCTACCTGAATGGTTTTAAATAAGAGGAAAGTATCGTGTGTACGATTCACATCACCCGGCAGGGGAACGGCCACCAGATACCCTAAATAACTCAGGTGAAAAAATAGTCTCCATACCTGTGTATACGGCGGTCACCAATCTGGAACCATTCTGGTAATCTTTTCTGTTCCTATGTCTTCTTAGAAGTCTTTGGACACCGAGTATATTTCCAGTCCGATGTAAACAAACGATTGACACTCTCACACACGACAAATGACAACAGTTTGGGTCATTTAGTAGTGTGATCCGGACAATCCGAGCCACCTCTACACTTATTGTTATGCTAAACTAAAACTTCCAGTCCGTTTGTAAATACGACACGCTATGCAAATCTCTTTTCAGAACCGGTTTTGGGCCCAGACTATTTTTAACCAACTTCAATAATCACCCAGGCATAACACTTCAGAGAATTTCTAACTCCAGGATGGAAATTTAACTCCTTTAAAGTTTACGAAAATTAAAAAATTCCCAACAAACAACGGTCCCCGATAGACGTGTGACAAACAGCCGTATTCTGACACAAACAAGAAGTGGCGAAATCGATCGTAGGTTATTGATTGATTGCAAGAACAATACACAAATATTTCCTGGCCCGACGATTTTATGCAGTTTTGTGGCGGTTTTTAGTCCTCGAGGTGAAATACAGTGATCGGCCGTCGATCATTTTAAGTAAATGTCATAATCTAATTATATTCTGAAAAATGTCATATTCACGATCCGAGACTCGTTAACCTGGGATTAAATTATTTCATTGCCTGCTATATAAAACAGAGAATAGTGCAAATGCGCTTTCTATGTGTAGAAAAAAGGATGTTTATAGTGCAGCTAATCCACCACCCCCTCCAAAAATTTAGAATTAAAAAAAAAATAACTATCAAAATAAAAAGAAATTGAAAACTTTGTATTGAATTATCTATTTTATAAAGAAATTATTTTTCTCCAAAACATTATTGACAATGCACTGCCTCTACTGCTACAGAAACATTGTGTTAAGTTAAAATTGAAAGCTACTTCCGGTCAAACAGGACGGAAGACCTACTCGTTGCTTTGCAACGAGCTTTGCTCTAGTTTTATGTATATAATTACATGTTTTCAATGTTATCACAGCTATGTAACTAATATTTCCTTGTACATGCAAAGGCAACTGAAGTGTGGATCACCCCACCCCACACCTCAATAATAAAAATATAAAGAGCATTTAATTTCTCAAAAAATATGAGATTTACCAGTCTATGATATTTATATGTTTTTCCATGCAAGCAGATTACACATTTTCTTACGTTTCGAGATTGACCATGTACTGTATAATAAAAAAATACACAACATATGGATGTTATTGAATAAAATGACGGGAAATTTTTTAAAATGGGGAGAGGGGGGCTATCGATCCACACTTGAGGTATATGTCATACATGTAAGACTTTGACTTTGCTTTATGGAGAGGACTTATTCAAGCACAGCCTGGTGTCATATTCTATTATAATTATTCATTATAAAATATTGTTCTTAATTCAAATAACGATATCCTCCCTTGAGCCCCCTAACCACTTTTAAATGCAGCAGTATAGATTATGCAGGACGGAGTTCTAGGCAATTTAATTGAGATTAATGATGTTACAGTGATAATAAATAATCATATAGATCTAGAATTTTATACATGTACGTATGAAATAGTATCTGGCTTATCTCCCCTGTTTATATATCATGCAACACTTTCTGATATGTAAGTATTTTGTATCACATATTTATGTGACTAATTTTTTTTCTTTTCCTAATTTATCAAATAAACTGTTTGAAATAGAATCAAGTGCATTGTACTTGCACTGTTGTTTTCAAAATTGACTATAGAATTTTGTTGAAATTTTTATCACTGTTAATGTATTTACACTAAATGGTAGTGATTTTAGACAATAGAGACATACGCGGGGAAATTAATGATAACATTTTTCATTTTCATAAAAAGGAAAATTCATGGGACACTGAAAATTCAAAAAAATTTAAATGCATATTTCCTTGATTTTTGTCCCTGATTTAATATAATTTGTAAGTAAATAACTAAATTCACGTGCCCATGTTTTTATTCTGAAAAACTTCATTTATTGTACTTATGTTTTAAATCTTATTAAGGAAGAATAAATAGATACTTCTGGTTCGAATTTTAAGTTCATACTGACTACCCGACTGAGCTTTTACAGGGCTTTACATTTTTTAATCAAAAATTAAATACATGTAAAACACTTGTTTTGTACATAGTCTAATACACGGAAACACTCCCTCTTCCACCAAAAGACACACGCACCTGACGTTACTTTAAAAATTAATCCCATACCACAGTGTACCACAGGTAGGGGGTTACTTTTTATATGAGAAAAATAAGTAACGTCCGGTCAGGTGCCTGTGCTAAAAGGCGAGTTGTAACACAACCTGTGACGGTGTCTAACAAAAGAGAGGTAACTCTAAATTTGAAAACATAAAATTGATACAAAATTTTAAATTGATTTACCTTTCTTTGAATTTCATTGTGAAAGATAAACGCGTCACCCGTGCTCAATATTTCATAGCTTTTGCAGAATTACCTGTTTTCCAATATTTGTATAAAGCCCAGATAAAACTAAGTTTTACATTAATTTGACTTACTGGTCCTCTTACAGGTAAAGGTCTAAACCATAATAATCCCTGTCCACTACTTTATCACGAGAAATAGTGTAACTTCAACTCCATTCCAAAGAAAAAGGGAAAACAACGCAGAAATTACTATACAAATGCACCATGTATATCCCAACATGCGGGATGTCTGCTATGTTGTGCGCGGGGTGTATGCTTCCGAAGCGAGAGAAAGGGGGTCAATGTACGTTCTTTGTCCATTTTCTCAATTTACGGATATTTTTCGCCAGAAAGCATATGCCTACGGAAGAAAGCATTATCTAAGGAGTATATGGATACCAATAGTCGTGTACTTATTTTAATTTTCAAATAAAAATCAGTAAACGACACATAGGTAGTCTTTATAAATCTCAGAATATTCATTGACATTGACAGAGGTTTATATTGGACAAAATACCTATTTAACCGGTCATTGTCCCGCTGGTGTTAATGCGGGTATCGGGGAAATTCATTACGAGGTATAGCTTGTTATCTTTTAATATTCAACATGTTTTCTCAAGTTTGTCACTTATTTGTTCATCTTTCGTGTGAATTGTGTGCACCATTGGCAAAAATACCATTGCATCCGAGTAACTTAAGCAAGGTGCTGTTGTCAAGAAATGTAGTTTGAAAACTATTAATTCAGAGAGACAAATATACAGACACACACATACACACGTACAATGTATGTCTGAAATACAAGTTTAAAAGTTTGAAGATCTCTCTCTCTCTCTCTCTCTCTCTCTCTCTCTCTCATCTGAGTAATAGCTGAAGTGTTTTTCTGAATAAAGGTGTTTAGTCTTCAAATCCAGTTTACTTTTTAGTTTTTACACACAGAACTATATCATGATGTTACTTGTTAAATTACTTACTTAACTATATTTACCTGACCGTAGGTCGATTGGGCCTCTTGACTTCCTCTGAAAATACACTAAACTTAAATCTTTTTTGACTTGTAAGCATCAAGTGTCTGAACAGTTCAAGTTTTAGAGTCCCCGTCTCTTTCTATATATCGCGATTTTTTGACAATATTCTCTACTCCGAGGCATATATAGTGAAGATGATAAACTGTAGACATAAGGAGGGAAACACAGTATCGCTTTAATCTACCTACAAAAATTGGAGTGTCAAGATCTTTTTACTACACCCCAGGTTTTTTTATTGCATGAGAATGATACCCAAAATTTTGTCAAGTAATGGCCTTTACGCAGTTTTATTCAGGAGTACTTAGAACCATAGCTTTGATAAAATCATAGATAGGCTACAGATCAGCAAATGCGTCTTTTCCATTTGTCTCAGATGTTTGCCTTTCGATTTCCTACCTTGACGAAAAATATGATCGTTAGATAAGAGTTATTCTTCTTAGTATTGTTATGTATCATCAATTTTTATTTTCAGGTAATCTATTTAAAAGAAATTAACAATGCAACGTTGATATTATATATCATGTTAAGTATTAATGGAAATAATTGACATAATCTGAAAGACTAACAAATTCAATTTTCATCAATATAAATTTAGTTCTCCCAGAATCTTTGTTACACTATTGATATTTTTGGGAACACCCAATCAGTTCCGCTTTAAAGAGCAGTAAGAAAAAAACATGAGAGACGATCATGAATAAGGCAAAAAATCAGTAAACATTTTTAATATTTTATTCAAACATTAACTAGAAAATAAAGGTATTAAGTAGGATGTAACGAGTAATTAAAAAGCGACATTAAAACCAGATAGGGCTGATTAATGCTGTGTATAGAATAATTCATATCATAGGTCGATATACGGAAACTGAAGTGGATGGGAATCAGATCCTGATGGTAAGGGTAGACATCTGAAGGTCGGCTGGAGGACGAGGGAGCAGTACAATGTGTTCTATTGACGAATGTAGATGCAGAGTCGCTTGACAAATGATAAGCATGTGTATATGTATTTTTACTAATATGATTAAATGACGAATTTGAATACTTAACGGGGTACTCGAGTTTCTTGATACCTCATACAGTCAGGATGCTGGAACCATATACGTCATCAACTAGGTCCAAAAATCGTGGGTCTCCTAACCTTGAGAGTCCTCAAAGCGCAAAGTCAGGAGTAAGTAGTACCTCATTATTAACGTAGAACAGGGTAAGAGGTAAAGGCAGAAACTAGTATTATCGCCCCTGAGAATTAAAATCTGTACCCATCTGATGCATAACTCATCCCCAAAGACAAACAGAGCGAGGACTAATTCAGACAAGCAAACAAACAAGGTGTAAAAACACCCGCACAGTTAGATCCGCCAATTTTTCGTCTTTTAGTTTTAAACTTCCTTATTTCTGAATCTCCCTTTGTTCTGGGTTCCCATTTTTTCTGGCAGATTAGTTCCGTTTTTGGAGCCTAACACTGAAAAACAAATTTCAGATGCAGATTGATATCTCTAAGTCACACGGTGGCAGTTGTATAGAATTTATATCTGAGGTCAAAATCTGAACAATCTCTCTTATAGAGCGCAGAAGATTATACAGGAATAATACACGTGTATCTTGGTAAAGGTGAGGAAGTCAGACTGTTTAAAAAGAAGGAGTCCTCAAAATATTCTGCAAAATTTTATTTCTTGGGAAGCCTGTGTAAAACGAGACTATTGCAGCCATTTATAATAAATTGGTTTGGCTGCTCATTTTCAAGTTTCATATTCTACAACAAAAGCGGGCTGGTATGTACATTCTCTCATTTTAAATGCCTATCGTAATACCTTTCATTTATTGAAATTTGATCTTAAACAAAGTATAAATCTAAAGTAAAAGAAAATGTTACAGGTATTAGAACATACAAAGACATCACATGTAAGGCCAACGACAGCTCAGAGGGATGGAGAACATTGATAGATCGGGTATGGAGTCATCGATAGTCACCTGTACGGAATCTATACAATACATACATAACTAACCGAGATTCCTGTTTGGGAATTTTACTGAAAATATTGTTACCACTTTTAAGAATCTTTATTATCTATATTGTTGCAGTATGATTTGCACATACGGTATCTGTATAACTTATAATAGCATCAAACATCTTATTTAATGCAAGGATTTTATGACCATGTGGTGTATACAATTAAGGTTTTTGTAAATTATTATAGTATTTATTTAAATGCACCCATTGAACAATGAAGAAATGACATGGGTTTTGGCAACAATTATACAGTTCTCTCTCTCTCTCTCTCTCTCTCTCTCTCTCTCTCTCTCAAGGATCATCATGGATGTGTAGAAAAATAACGACAACTATAACCCGTAAAAAAATTATAACCCCTCCCCTCCACACAATAACAACAAACACAAATTCCAAAATACAACTTCTCTCTCAAATAAAAAATATTAATAAATGTTCATATTACCTCAGTTTGATTATACTGCAACAAAAGAGGACTTTAAACGAACATTTTCAACAAAAATGTCAATGTTTTCGGATAACTCTTACAAATACTAGTATATACGTGTATCTAAAAAATTTTTATATAGTTATCTTTATTTCTCATCATGACACATGCTTTACTTCTTCTTCTTATAGATTTCATACTTAGTCAACAGAAAAATACATAAACGATTTGACTACGCCCAAATTTTTAACGGCTTTGCAGCATTTCTTAACTAAATAAACTGAGTATTCGAATAAATCTTTCATATACAACCAGAACCAGTTTGCAAGTAGTCTATCAAGATCTATAAGGAGATCGGTGGATTTCGTCATTGTAAAAAATGAAGAGATCAATTCAAAACTTGTTTAAATCAAATGAATCAATCTTTATATAGTGAATGCTTTAATTACTGTTTATCATGGTTTCTAGTAAATCCAATGAACTCAAATAAGAATGTTCCATTATGTAGACGTTTAACCAATACCCTTGTGTAAAGTTATGCACACAAGAAAATTGGAGATTACTTTTTGGTATGTACTCAAAAATAAAACGAAACAAATAAAATGAGAAAGGAGAGAGAGTCTAATGTACATGCATGTCAAGTGGGGGCATTTGGGGTAGTATACTTAGTATTCACTTCATGAGATATCTATCAAATGGGACATTATTTAGATAGGACACTGAATATACAAATAATATTCAGCTATAATCTAATTTAAACACAGTTCATTTTAATTAGAATTCATAGTCCCCTTTTTAGAATGAACATTAATTTATTTGTTTGTTGTTTACCGTCCCTCTCAAAAATGTTTCAATCAAACGGAGACGCTGCAAATTTGACGCTTACTCGGCACCCAGTTTCATTGAGAAGTGAGGGATCTTTTTCGTGCCAGCATCTACAATGATAAGCAACCTCAAGGTTCCAGAGTGGGGTACGAACCCGCGACGTAAGGATCAACTCCTTATTTTGCGACTCTAGAGCAGAGCAGACATCTTGCCACTGCGCCACGAGGACGATATTGAATAATTGAATCAGAAGTTGTTCTTTAAAAACATTTGGCACCTATCTAATTGTACGTGTATTTAGTCATTAGATTTTATCCCCCTAACTACTGAGTAATCTCCCTCTTTTCGGTTCCATGGAAGCTGTTGATATTAATCATTCATATTAATTATTACCAGCAAAGGAATGAAACAACAAGCAATTTCCTTACAATGGCAAACCACACGACTGGCATGTAAAGGACAAATCGAATTTGATCATACAATATGGGTCTGTATAATGGCTATAGTACGTGCTGATGATTGTGAAAATTCAATGTAGAATTAGGAACATGAATTCCAGAAAAGTGAAAGCAAATCAGAAATGGATCCGAAGCCTTGTGCAAAATCATGTGCCACTGATTGAAAATTGATAGACAGGTTCATTCTGTTCAAGGTTTAATTATATATATTATAATTTTTGTCTCTGTCTGAAATTAACTGACTTCGCTTTTTTTAACAGTACAGCCAGGTGCGCGTGAAATCTTTAGGTTAAAAGTTACGAACATTTGACTGTCGTGCAGTACACATTTATATAAAAGTTGACAGAATGATTAACAATTTGTGAATAATAAGTAGTCTATTGCATTATGCTTCAAAAATCTTTTATCCAAATGGATGATTCGAAATGTTATTCAACTGCCGTGAAACTAAAAGCTTACATAATAACGGGGTGGTTCAATTTCTTTGAATAATTTATGAAGGTATTCAATGAATAGGATGTTTTTTCTTCCTGGAAAATGTTTTCATGTTTTTCAACTGTAGATTAAAAAAATATGAATTGTTTACACTCAAGATCGTTTTTACATTTGGCTATACTCGTTGTTTATATCCAATCGGATAGTCGTCAAATGCTATTCGGATAACCGTCATTTACATTAATTCGGAAAGTTGTTGTTTGCATCTATATTCGGGGAGCCTACATGTATTCAGGTGACCACTGTTAGCATAAACATGTACATGTATTCAGGTGACCACTGTTAGCATAAACATGTACATGTATTCAGGTGACCACTGTTAGCATAAACATGTACATGTATTCAGGTGACCACTGTTAGCATAAACATGTACATGTATTCAGGTGACCACTGTTAGCATAAACATGTACATGTATTCAGGTGACCACTGTTAGCATAAACATGTACATGTATTCAGGTGACCACTGTTAGCATAAACATGTACATGTATTCAGGTGACCACTGTTAGCATAAACATGTACATGTATTCAGGTGACCACTGTTAGCATAAACATGTACATGTATTCAGGTGACCACTGTTAGCATAAACATGTACATGTATTCAGGTGACCACTGTTAGCATAAACATGTACATGTATTCAGGTGACCACTGTTAGCATAAACATGTACATGTATTCAGGTGACCACTGTTAGCATAAACATGTACATGTATTCAGGTGACCACTGTTAGCATAAACATGTACATGTATTCAGGTGACCACTGTTAGCATAAACATGTACATGTATTCAGGTGACCACTGTTAGCATAAACATGTACATGTATTCAGGTGACCACTGTTAGCATAAACATGTACATGTATTCAGGTGACCACTGTTAGCATAAACATGTACATGTATT
>PRKT01000307.1:117129-156687 GCA_003671525.1 Saccostrea glomerata | reverse complement strand
ATTTTAAATTTATGATTAACTTGCATCACTTGAAAATATTATAATTATTATATTTTAATGTATTTTTTGCATGACATATTGTTATATTTATGGAGAGGAACTTGTAAGTTGTAAGAACTTGTTTCCAATCCATTTGACTCGTTCAATAAAATATGTTCAAAACTAATAACGAGTCCATTAAAGACACATTGCGGACGTTTCCCTGTGTAATGCTCAAACTTCGACAAGATTAGGAGTCAGAAACAGAAGTTGTAATTAGGTTTTCTCGGGTTAAAAAACAAGCTTACTTGAAAATAGAGTAAGTGGTCACTTAGAACCAACTTGTAGATATTAAGATAGACTACAATGGGCAACTTTTTAAATGAAATTATCATGTAATCAGATAAAATCTTTGGGCATTGTTCTTCTGATATACTTAATTCTAGCAAATAAAATATTCGTTGTCATGTACAAAATTAAAATTGCTTACTTTAAGGATAGACGATACGTTCCTCAATAATATATTTTTATGAAATATCAACTGAGGTGTACAAATATTGCTAACTTTAAGGATAGACGATGCGTTCATCAATAATATATTTTTTCCCCTCAGATTTAACTATTGAAGAATTTCTACTTATTTGTTTTTTTTCGCGCAAATTTTTGGTACATTGTCAGGAACTTGTGCAAGATACCAGATGATGTTGTTTCCTATAAAATCCTTTAGGGAAAAAAACTTAATTTCCCAGCATCACATTTTTTAGTGTTTCAGTTTTTAAAGACATTCAGAAATCAGTTACGAAATCAAAAGATAATAAAATTTTTGAATATTTTGCATACAATACGAAGATACACAAAACAGACATTTGAGGAGCGAGGAACGTATAGTCTGACCTTATGAATGGTGGGCGGGGCAATAGGGAGTTATGGTATAAAATTTCATTGCAAAAGCTCGATAGCTTCTTGACATGTCGCCCGGAAATGAAAGTTTCAGATACGGACAGAAATAGGAATTTATCTTGACCTTTAATTCTACTGAAAAAAATCATAGGAAATTAAATGGTATAAAATTTCATTACAAAGGCTCTAAGTGTTAAACCAGACTGAATTTAAAAGTTTATGACTTTGTCGGCCAGAGGGTGTTCTTATGTAAAGTTGCATTGCAAAGCTGAAAGGTTTCTTGATATATCGCATGGAAGCCAAAGTTTTACAGACAGAAATACAGACAGACAGACAGAAATTAATATCAGCCACTTCGTGGGGGATATTCGAACCTCCCACTTTGTATGGGGCGTATTGGAGTCAGCCGAGGATTACCGATTGATCAATGGCAGCTTACACTGGGACCTCACATCCGAGTTTCAAACTATATATTCAAACTACATGTATCTTTTTCCCTTTTAGATTGATGAATTGAAGACTTCAAAAATGTTTAATTTTACGGCAGAGAACAAAAGCTGCGTTTAACTTTAAAATTCTGAATTTTTAACATTTGTTTTTTTTTAAGATTCATATCTTTGCAAAACGGACATATCAAAACGAATCACTGAACTAATTATCAACACCTTGATATACATACTGTTTACAGATTTGTGCTTTTAGGATATCAGTCCTTTGAGAGCAAAATTGTATTCATCTCCATCGTCTGCTTTTCGAATTCTTTTGAATTTCCTTTATATATGGTACAAAATGTTCAAATGGTCTACCTAAAAAAGGCGATCATTAATAGTTCTCGTTTTTGGTTTACCAAAATACCACAATACGTATTTCCGTCATAGTAGACTTTAAAGCAAATTCTGTAATATTTCTAAGCTAGAAATGGAGGAATCAGGGCGGATTTAGTTTCATATCTGGTACCTTCAGGAGTATCGGGAGACACAGGCATATAAATAGTCCAATAATGGAGTTTATCGTCTAATGATTGCAGTCACATTAGAGACGGGGGTATTGCTATTATTGAAAAAAGGCGTTATATAATATCTCCCATATACCAATAAATTAATACCCGACTAAGTCCTGGGATGGTGATGTTACAGAAGAGGGTTTATAGTTTATTCACAACTTTATCCTCATAAACCAGGATTTATCAAAATTCTCTTACAGTAACTGTCTTGCATGTCCACGAAAGTGTATTCAATTGTTTATAATTATTCAATGAATTAAAGCTTATATTACTATGTAATCAGGAATTTCTAAAGTGTGTTATATAAGGATTTTGGACAGTATAGGTATTGAGTGAGCGATAGAATTGACTATTTTGTCTCGGGGCTACCTGTACTCTGACAGGTCGATAAACGTGTGTATTATCTCTCCCTGTATGGTCATTAAACCGAAACAAATCAATTTCTTGGCCGTGTTTTTGCAAATTAATTTAAAACATTTCCCTCAGCCGGGCCTCTTCTTGTATTCGGTTTCCAAAGGTTGAAAATAAGACAGGCTTTTTAGGGAAGGAGATGTGTTTGTGAATTGGGGGTTTTTAAGATTATTTTCCAGAGCATTTGCGCTCAATCTTTTAATATGTTAATCAAATGGACTACCTCTCCGCAGGTGAAATGTGGTATTTAAAACTCAGGTAGTCTGTCTACCTGCATCATCCAGACGCCATTTTTTGCCATTGTTGTTTATATTACTGAATGAAGATACGCTGCACATATGTGATTTTTAATCAATAAAGGTGGATTAAAACGAACTGCACACACCCAATTGCCAGGTATCTATCAAGGTGAGTTCCCTGCAAAAGCAGTTTATCAAAACGTTTTCCATTTTCCATATCTAGTGGGGCGATATATATTCGTCAACAAACCATAAATATTCATTACAAAATTTAAACGTCGGCTGTTGAGTAAGTGTGTGGTTCTTGGCATTCCTATTTTTTGTCACACGCCATATTTACATTAATTTAAAGTAGAGGAGTCCTTTATCTGTGGTCTTCAGCAACCTGTCCATATTTCGTTAGGACTGAATGAGCTTAACGCTCGGAAAGTATCGTTCTATTTAGTAATTGCCTAAAAATGCAGGTAAGGCGTTAAAAGTCTTGTTTTTAAGTAATTGAGTTGTCTGTTTTTTGAATCCAGTACATCTGTGGATTTTTTTCTTCTCTCATAGTTCATACATACTGATCAATATGTCCACCACCTTGCCAAGTTTTACTGGAGTTAAGCAAAGCAGTTTTGCAAAGCACAGTGACAGTAGTTGAGATATAATTTTTTTGAAAGCATTCCCAAAGGTTAGAACATAGAGACGGCACTTCTCTCACTGCTAGGGACATAACAAGCTTCAGGAATGCGTCTTTTATCACTGATTCTTTATTGTTGTAAATCTCTACAGATATATTGCTTTTAAATTCGACGATATTTAACTTTTAATGAGAATGTTTACTGGGCCCTTATGCAGGCATCCTGTTGGTGTGTCAGACCATGATAACAATGTATAAATCTAGCTGATCATAGTGTCGTCACCTTGTTCCTACCTTGTAAAAAACTTGTATTTTGTGGTCGGACATGTACAAACTCTGAAATTATGAACAGGTAAGTTTGTTAAGTTAATTAATGCTCCTCGTTTGGCCTCCTTAAATAATCGTGTTTGTAGATGCTCTACTTAAAAATCTTGACATTTCCCCCTTCTCTTAAATTTGCAGAATTTTTAAGGTCACATTTAAAGAATTTACATCAATTTTATAAATTAAGGCAGGGAATACATAAAAAACTCTCACCGTTCACTAGTTGTTTTACTAAGTTTGCTACTAGCAGTGCTTAGTTAAAAGTGTCATGGGTTTGATTTTCTCTAGCCCACTAGGGATCTGTACAGGAACTTCTTAGATTACAGGTGATGAAGAGAGGCGTGGTCAGGTCTCTCCCAAGCTTCATACCTGTACAGCCAGGTGTGATGATCTGCTAGCTTTAAAATTGATTTCAATATTCTAGGTGTACTAATAATAATGCATAGTTGTCAGGATATTTATGTTATAGGAAGTGAAAATCAAGTGCAGGAATATTCAGAGCTGAAGATGAATCAATTATTCCTTAATTAAGTAAATTAAGTTTTCGTTTTGCTTTATCTTTATTTGCTAACTTTTTTTGGAATATCATGTTGTCTGCATGAGTCGATTTTCTTCCGGGTTTTAAGATTTTAAGAAATATTAGATCACATGACTTAAGAAATAAAGATATAGGACGCTTCGCTAAACTTGAATAAAAAATTATAAAGGTTTAGCAGAATCTGTATGAACTCTGAATACAAACTTTGCATGATATGATTCAATGAACAAAAGAAGTGTTGGTAATGTAAATTAGACATGAAAAGAATTTTTTCACAGCAAAGCATACAGAAGTATACATTACATATAATTATGACTTTTAGACATATAACTATTGAAAAAAGGAATACTACTTGTCGGTTATCGAATATTGCTTCTTTGAACTTGGTTCTATTTATTTTTTAAGGAATTCAATGCCTCATATTCATGTAAGCCAATTTCATAGTCTTTTTTTTTCTTTTGCTTGTTAGAAATGAAAGACCTTGTTTTATTGCATGCCTACAGTTTCTCGCTTTGCCAAACATTTTCACCTGTAGAAAGTCATAAACCTGGTGTTTCAGGTCAAACTGAATTAACAAAACACAAAATTGCTGGAGTTTTCAGTTTGTAGGGGCGATAAAGGTGAACATTAAAAGATTTAGTGTACTTCTCGAAATGTGTGTCCCTTGTCCTTATCTGTGGTATTCCCCTTTTGTAAGTCACCTTCGACGCATATTTAGGGAGGGGAAATAATTGGACTTGCATACATTAAGATTGTAAGGAGGGTTATGAGAAGTTGTTTTGAACTTCTCCACGATGAATTTGTTCAAGGTCACTGAAATAACAAATCATACATCTACGTTGTGTACATGTCCTAATGAAGATCTAAGATCGGCATTAATATGAATTTTAAATGAATGTAGCAATTCATAAAACCTGACAAGAGATATATGTGCAGGTTACAACTGAAATTTTGATTTGCACACTTAAAATACGCCCCTATTTGGAACTGTATGTACATTAGCTCTGTTTGCCTTAAAGAGAAAGGAGGCTTCGATCGCTCATTAGTCTCCCTTCCCTCTATGTAATGGTTCCTTAATATTGTGCAGTGTTAATTAACACGGATAACGGACAGCCTTCTGTAGCCCCAGGGGTACCATCATAACAAGTCAATGTTCCCAATTGATGTTGGTCAGTAATTTAATGGTCAGTTTGTTTACGGTCCGTGCCCCTCAGATCTGTGTGGTGACCGTCGGGTGCCGTTCCTTCTGTGACCAGTACGGCCATTAGAGGTGTTCAATGATGGAGGTAGAAAGCATAACGCCCTGGAATCTTAGTGTTTACGATCAGTTTTCCGTGATAAGTATGGTTCCAGAGTTTAGAATGCCTGGTATGTAAATATTAATGTACGAATTCAGAGCATTTTTTCATCTTCACCCTTTTATGTATAAAAGTAGAATAGGGTAGGTTGAAATTTCAACCCTTTAAAATGAAAATTGACATAGAATGTACAGGTATAGATCAAATTAAGGCTAGTAAATGAGGTAGAAATTGTTAAGCACAGAGAACTTAATGAATATCTGTAGACTTACCTGAAATATACCAATTATACGCCGCTAAAGGTGTCAAATATTTTTAGGATATATTGTTGTTTCTGTATTATAGAGACAGGTTCTTGTTCTATATTTAATGTTAACGACCCTGCAGCGTTGCTTAAGGCTCCTAATTATTTATAACTACCTATATACAGCTTTTTTCTGGTTAGTGAAATCGGTTTATTACATTAAAAGCACAAAAAAGTTTTCTGTTTGTATTTCGAGTTCATATAAAGCTTTTTTCTCGTTGAATTCATTTTTTTTCTTTGAAATAAAATCAATCAGGTGAAAATAAAATGGTTAAATGCTTCATTAATCGGAAGTTTAAAGTCATCTTAATCAATGAATGCAGAATGACTCGACTCGTCGAAAGCCGGATAGGTAACAATCACAGTGCGTCTTGAGAAGTATAAACAAATACATGTTTCATTATATTGATAATAAATCATTTTACGGATAAATTTTTATGGTAGAAAATCTTTATAGCAGTGACACAAGGAACTTAATCTATGTATTTTTTTTACAGAGGCAGATGTGACAGTTGAGCCCTTGCCTCGCCTTTGGGATTGTACATCGTATTTAGTGATGGAGCCACACGGAGAATTCGTGCTTCAGTATCTGGGAAGTGAAGTTCTCGCCAAAGCTACATCGTCCGGTCTAGGAACCATTCAGAAACCTTTACGTGATCATTATTTTGAATTTAAAAAGCATTCAGGAAAGAAGCATAAGTCCAAAGACTTGCGTGAAGTGGCGCTCCATGTTAATGATAGAGGCTTGGCCGTTATTGTAGCGGGTACTCCTCCAGGAAGCGAGCTGTATTACGACATGCAGTCAATTTCGTTCTACGAAGCTGTGCGATTCACGACCGTGAAAACTCACGATAAAAAATATCAGGGTGGGTTTGTCCCTATAGATATCAATCGTGCTCCCAATACAGGTTCGGAAAAACTGTTTACACCATTAGACAAAAAACACAGCAATTTAGCTAAGGTGGAGCACCCTCCTCTTTTGGCGCTTGTTATGAGAAAAAATACTGGTGTGCGAGCTCTAGAGTGCCATGGGTTTGTGTGTGATAACGAAAATCAAGCACTGGATATTGTCTCGTTAATAGCTATGTTACAATCTCCGAGAATGGATTCGGGGCGCCAGGAGTTCATGAGACCCCCCTCTGATCCAAACTTTGAAAGAGAACCTCCATTACGGCGGCCTGACCTTCTACAACCAGCAGAAGACCAGCGGCCATTGCATTTAACAGATGAACACCTTCGCGGCCCTCGACCCGGAGAGTGGAGGGACTATAGATCTGAATTAGAGGGACCGGACAGGTACCCGAGAGATCCTTACGGTCCACCAGGACCACGAGAGGAATATTCGCAAAACTTATCATCATCTGGAAGATTTGACAGCAGGTTTCCTCCTCAAAGTTACGAGGAAAATATGCGATACAGACACGAGAGAGAACATTCCAATGAATATCAACGACAGCCGTCAGGCGAATTTCACCATGTAAGACAGTCTTCTAACGAAATATGGCATGACCGCCCGCCTTCAGACTATCGCTATGAAAGACAACCTTCCATGGAGTACAGACATGAGCGTCAACCATCTAGTGAACTCCAACATGAACGAAAAGTTTCTTCTGAATTCAGACATGAACGGAACCCGTCCTCTGAATTTAGACACGAACGACAACTGTCGTCAGAATATCGTCATGAACGTCAGGGATCTGGAGATTTTCCTAGAGGAGAAAGGTATTCAAGGGATGGCTACGACTCGGGAGAAAGACGCGGGCGTCTAGAAACAAGAAATGAGGATTACAGGATTCCACGAGTCATGTCCCCGGGGCGTGTGCCCCCGGCTACAGCACCAAAGCCATCACGTGCACTGTCGCCAGGTCCCAGGTCACCGATGGAGGATCGTTATTTAGGAAACGAGCCGCCAATTAAACGAGGTCTTCCTCGTACTCCGACAACTGTCGATGAACCACATTTTCCTTCACCAACACGTGACCGCCCTCCCTCGTTTAAAGGACCGGAATACTCTGCATCTAGTTTGGAGAGTAGACAGGAAATGGAAAATCAAAAATCCAAACCTGTCGCTCGAGTTCCTCCTCATCTGGTCGCCGGGGTCAAAGTGCTTCCAACTGGATTCATGGCAGCTTTACAAAAGAAACAAGAGGAAAACAAGTCTCCGCGGAGTCCCAAACAAGAGCGTTACGCTGAGGAGGACCCGTATGATAATGCAATGAGTAGAAAAGAGTTTTATGAGCGAGAATCAAAACATGATAGAGACTACAACCCCAATGCTCCCCCTGACCTTGTTCCCAGGGGTGACTACGACGACTATGATCATGTGATACGCAGAGACCAGGGTAGCTACTACCAACCAGGGCCCGGGAATTACAGACATAGCGCCCCTCCGGAGGGTCTGGACAAACCTCAAAAACCCTGGTCTTACGACGAGCAATTCCAAAAATACGCACAAGATAAAAATCAAAATAGATCAAGTGAACCACATGGTGGGGAATATAGACAAGGAGAGATGGCGGACATGTTCTCCAAAATGAACGTGCAAAACCCAAATAAGCGACCCGAGGTGCTGGACACCACCGGGACAAATTTTGAGCAATCGCTCGGATATTTTCCATAGTGCTTAAAAACTAACATTTCAGTTATTGTATTAAATGTATAGCGACTTTTAAAATATTATCAGTGTAAAAAATGGATGTAAATTTCCAAACTGCATTTTCCGTATAGCCAAAAATTCACACAATGTTAATATGTATTAATAATCATTTTATAAACCATTTTTTATGTATGGAGAATCAAAACTCATTTCTGAAATAAACCTTTTATTTTCAGTCTGTTTTCGTCCGCCGTGATGATATTTACAACCACTTATACACTGGATCAATTCCTAATCCGAAGTATCCGACGTTTTCCATGCTTTTTTACGGTTTTGTGTTTTCCTGGCACGTAAAAAAAAGCCTAGAAAACGTCAGAAATTTCCGACAAATCGTTTCCATATTGATTTACCTTCTAAAGCATTTTTGGGTAAGAGCTTTGTAATTGAGAACTTGAAAAAAATACAATGAGTGCATTATTTTATTTCTATAAGAACCAATTAGTCATAGATTAAGTCATAAATGGCAAGATTCCCATTTAAGGATAGAGCTTTAGCAGAGGTGAAATTTCAATCAAATTATGTACCCTGGTGATGAAATAATATAGAGGAATCTGGATTTTGACCGGCTCATAAAACAGCTTAAGAAACATTAGGGCCTCGCTGACAAATCTGACTAAGTAGTACTAGTAATTCCCCTACACTGTCCAAACTCCAATAATTAAAATTGCCAGTAATTTATCTAGTAAAAAACAAGGTGAGGGTGGCAACCAGCAAATAAATGATTTTTTAAAATATAATTTCATACTTTATTTAGAAAATGGGGGTTGGGGAGGGACAGAAATATGCAAGAAATAAATTTTCAATGACAAGTCTCAAATTGTCCACTTAAACAAGAAGAACAATCTAATTCCGTGTAAACACCAGCATTTTTGTTTCTCCAGTCATGCCTCAGGGACACAGGTAAAAGAACAAGTGAAGTTGATAGGTTCTTCATTTACAAAAGAAAAACCTCTCAGAGAAAGTCATAACTACATGTACTTACGAGTGTAATAAGCCTCAATGTAACGCCATCGTTTATAGGTCCAGGGACAGAGCCGCAAATTAGACCGAACTAGCGACCGATTTGGGGGATCGGGTATTGCCCTAAGGATAAATTTTAAATTTATTTTGAAATGAAGTTTTGAAGTTTATTTAAACCTTTTCCCGCAACATTCCCGTTTTGATCAAGATTAGACTTTAAAGTTTACAAACGATACTCAAGTTACTGTTCACGCCCATGGGCTTCCCGTCTATGGTTCAGATTATACACTAGAGAAAAATATTTTTCGAATTCTTAAAAAATTATACTTAATTGAACTGAGAATTTTGAGCACATCTACCTGGGTTATTTCATGTTCAACACGGGGTATAATTGTCATTTACCCCGTGGAAAAATTTGCTAGGACACAAAGCGAAATTCACTGCATATAAATCATAAAGTGAATTCATTTGTCATGGCCTAACGTATTTATTAGAATGCATATATTAATTTAAATTGATGAATAAATTGTAGCTTTCGTTTATCTAATTTAAATCCAAGGAAAGATCACTCTATGTGCATAAAAATACTACAGAATTTGAAGTCAGCTTTAGTGTGCAGTGTATAGAGTTACTAATGAGGAAAATATCAATTATTATTATTATGAAACCCCAGAATCATTCAGTATTCCATTCACTAAATATTTATTATTTATTCTTCAGACACTATCGTAAAATATTCAATTTATTTTGAATGTAAAAATTCACATGCAGGTTTAAATTAAAAGCGTAAAAAATTCAACATTTATTTTAATTGATTTTTTTAATGTAAAAAAATATTGAATAAATGGTTTACATTTCTTGAAAATGGTTAGTATAAAATCATGCCGACAAAACTGAATGTACAATTTATATCTACTTTGCCACCTATAATCTACAGAATGAAATGTCAATGTATCTGGGATAATAAGGTCATTTTGAGATCTATGAAAACGGTTTTTTATTAAAGAAGTTTGGAGGGGGATAAAAAGTACGCAGGGGGTCGGGGGGGATGCTCCCTGTGAAGCTTGTGGATTCTAGATTTTGTAGGGATACAGTTAGATCTACCGAGTAGATTTTTTTTTTACTTTTTCTCAACGAAACTATGATTATGCTTACTTTGACAATTTTAGGGGGCGCGTCGGGTACTATTATAAAACCGGATTACTTTATGAAAAATCGATATACCAGGAGATACATGCCGGTTATCTCTCTTTGAATGTTCAATTACATCAAAGATTCGAAGAAGAAAGAAAGGGTATGTCGGGGCCTATATCCGGTGCTTCGTTATAGGGGACAATAGGGCAGTGGTATCAGCTGTCTCAGCTTTATATACAATACATATTGATTCCAACTCACTATATATGTGCACGACCTTGTCTGATTTACTACAGACATCTGTACAACCGACAGACAAATCGTTTATCAGAAACACCTTTAAATTGAATGTATCAGGGCTTGACACTTAGAATGGATTAACTCTGACCCTTTTAAAAAATTTGCAAACCTTCAGAAGGAATTGGAAACAGCATTTTATACCTGCTGATGTACTAGGCTGTTGTACTTGGATGTACTAGACTGTTGTACTAGGATGTACTAGGCTGTTGTATTAGGATGTACTAGGCTGATGTACTAGGATGTACTAGGCTGATGTACTAGGATGTACTAGGCTGGTGTACTAGGATGTACTAGGCTGATGTACTAGGATGTACTAGGCTGTTGTACTAGGATGTACTAGGCTGTTGTACTAGGATGTACTAGGCTGTTGTATTAGGATGTACTAGGCTGATGTACTAGGATGTAAATAGGCTGATGTATTAGGATGTACTAATCTGATGTACTAGGATGTACTAGGCTGTTGTACTAGGATGTACTAGGCTGATGTACTAGGATGTACTAGACTGATGTACTAGGATGTACTAGGCTGATGTACTAGGATGTACTAGGCTGAATTACTAGGATGTACTATGCTGTTGTTGGTGGAAGGTTGTTGTCAGTAGATTAATTCCTCTCCTTGGCAGAAGATAAACTCGAAGAGTTAGCAACTGAAGAAGAAACACATCCACATTACACCCATTTACAACTAGGACACACCAAAGCCAGACAGACACATGAACAAAAGCCCACTTATAAGACACAAGTACTTTTTACTCATTATCATCCATACTACTGCTGCAGATCGATTAGACCTATAAAACATATTTCATTAAAAGTTTTATTAGCATTAAATCATTTCTATGATACATGTATAGACTATACCACAATAAAAATAAAGTCAAACCTCATTATCTAGGACTTGATGGGTATTTGGGATTGAGAAAAAATTGAGATATTTGAGGATTAGACATACTAAAGGAAAAATACCCATGTGATAAGTGTTTTGGACTTTAAATGATTTCAACATACTTGTATACAGTAAAACGTGCTTAAAACAATGTACTGGGAGACTAATGATTTAGCTTCGTTAAGACCTCAAGTGTATAATCATTATTTGGCAATACACTTGTATTTCATTTAAAAAAACACACTTGGTTTGCATCAATGTCACCTTACCTCTACTTTTAGCTTCCATGTATTGTAGGCAAACAATCAAGTCACTGTCATCATCTTTCATCTGTTCCCCTGTCTCTGGCATCTTCAAAACTGGTTTGGAAATACCTTGCAACAAATATTTACGTAAATACAGGCCCTTGAATGAAAACAAATTGTGTATTATAAGAAAAATCATACAGGTATAAAGATTAAATTATACAAAAAAAAAAATAATAAAAAAAAAATAAAAATTATAATTCCCTGATACTATGATGTGATAGAATTCTACAACAATTCTTGGTGGACATATATTCGTTATACTCTGTTATGTATTGTGTAACTTTAGAATTTAAGTCTAATGCAATGCAATACAATATGATTGAAGTCTTATGCAATGTAATACAATATGATTGAAGTCTTATGCAATGTAATACAACATGACTCAAGTCTTTTGCAATGTAATACAATATCACTGAAGTCTTATGCAATGTGATACAATATGATTGAAGTCTTATGCACTGTAATACAGTGCATATTGAGGTCTCATGCAAAGTAATACAATATGACTGAAGTCTCATGCAATGTAATATAGTGCAATTGAAGTCTTATGCAATGTAATACAATATGATTGAAGTATTATGCAATGTAATACAATATGATTAAAGGCTTATGCAATGTAATACAATATGACTGAAGTCTTATGCAATGTGATACAATATGATTGAAGTCTTATGCAATGTAATACATTGCATATTGAAGTGTAATGCAATGTAATACAATATGACTGAAGTCTTATGCAGTGTTAAACAATATGATTGAAATCTTATGCAATGTAATACAATATTACTGAAGTCTTATGCAATGTGATACAAAATGATTGAAGTCTTATGCACTGTAATACATTGCATATTGAAGTGTCATGTAATGTAATACAATATGACTGAAGTCTTATGCAGTGTTAAACAATATGATTGAAATCTTATGCAATGTAATACAATATGACTGGAGTCTTATGCAATGTAATACAGTGCAATTGAAGTCTTATGCAGTGTAATACAATATGATTGAATTCTTATGCAATGTAATACAATATGATTGAAGTCTTATGCAATGTAATACAATATGATTGAAGTCTTATGCAATGTAATACAATATGACTGAAGTACAATATGATTGAAGTCTTATGCGATGTAATACAATATGATTAAAATCTAATGCAATGTAATACAATATGACTTAAGTCTTATGCAATGTGATACAATATGATTGAAGTCTTATGCAATGTAATACAGTGCATATTGAAGTCCTATGCAATGTAATACAATATGATTGCAGTCATATGCAATACAATACAGTGCAATTAAAGACTTATGTAATGTAAAACTGTGCAATTGAAATATTATGCTCTGCTTCTGTTTTGTTTTGTTTTATGAACTTTTGATCTTGAATACAGTTCGTAATCTCCAAATGTTACATTCTATAATTGTACATGTACAATTATTTAAGTGTTATGCAAAGTAATACTTTGCAATTGAAGCCTTACGTAATGTAATTTTGTACAACTGAAGTCTTATGCAATGAAATACTTTAAGATTGAAAAAGTTTTTCCAAAGGCATAAAACTTAATTCATATCGAAATTGGATGCAGAAATACATTATACCTTTTTGAGTGATATCTAAAAGAATGTTTAAAAACTATCTGTACTTAGACTTGTTCTAAGAGATGTACACTTAGACTTGTCAGACATGTAAACTTGTTAAAAATGTACACCCAGACTACTTAGTGATGTACATTAATACTTATCAGAGATTTACACTTAGACATGTTAGAGTTATACACTTAAACTTATACAAGATGAACGATAAGACTTGTTAGAGATGTACACTTATAATTGTGAGTAATGAACACTAACACTGTTTAGAGATGTACACTAAAACTTATCAGAGATTTACGCTTAGACTTGTTAGATATGTACTCTTAGACTTGTTAGAGATGTACACGTAGACTTACTAGAGATGTACAATTAGACTTGTTAGAAATGTACACTTATTAGAGGTATACAGTAAGACTTGTTAGAGATGTACACATATCAGAAGTGTACAGTAAGATTTGTTAGAGATGTACACTAAGACTTGTTAGAGATGTACACTTATTAGAAGTGTACAGTAAGATTTGTTAGAGATGTACACTTACACTTATTAGAGATATACACTTATTAGAAGTGTACACTGAGATCTAGACTTGTTAGAGATGTACACTTAGACTTGTTAAAGATGTTTACGTAGACTTGTTAGACATATGTTAACTTAAAGATAGATATGGTCACTTAAACTTGTCAGAAATGTACATTTAAACTTGTTAGAGATTCACACTTAGACTTGTTAGAGATGTACGCTTAGACTTGTTAGAGATGTACGTTTGACTTGTTAGTGATGTACGTTAGACTTGTTAGAGATCTACGCTCTTTATTAAGCATTTTACACAACCCCTTTTTTCAATATGTTGTTTTTATAGGCCTTTCCTCTATGAAAATATCATATTTTTAAATAATTATCTGCATAATCCTGTCTGAAATTCATAACATCCGACTTACATAATTAATAAAAATATAAATGTACATTTTATCTGTATACAAAGAGTAAATGATAATAATCCAGAGGTTCAAATTGTACTTAAATACAGGATGCTGGTTGTCCGTAACTTTACTGATTGAAGTTCGACAATTACGCAGTCTGTGCATGTGAATCACTCCATTTGTACGGTTGTAAACCAATCTGTCGCAATGTGAGTTCCGCCATACGTAAAGTGGATTACAAGATTAATACTGATGACAGTTCATTCAGCTCTTCTGAGTAGACAAGCAGTTGTATACAGATACTTATGAATGAAGTCAAAACAAGCAGGTAAGCAAAGCCTCTACCAGAATGGGTTTTTACCAGGTCTGCTACGTTTTGAAGTGAACGTTTTATGGTCTGAATTGCTTAGGTATAATAGATTCAGGAGATTAATCACCGGTTCAATGTTCCTGTGTCAGTGTTATTCAAACTCATTTATATCTTCTAAATAATATTTATGAAACAAACTTTAAAGAACGAACTGCGGTTAACATTTCATACAAAAGACACAGTTGGTGGAGAATGGGCAATTTTCTGTGTGAACCTCCGTGAGCCGGAAAACATTGTAATTATTTACTAGATGAGCATAAAACATAAAATATATCTGATTGCAGTAGCTGGAAGGACGTCATTTACTGAATGTATATGTCGATACTAAATGTAGTCTCATCTGGTATATACTCGGCAGGCACGGCTTATTCATCGAGCGATTTAATATACAATTTTTCTTATTTCCCACAAAAATGAGTTTTCAATATTTCTTTCAATTGAAATTTAATTAGAAAAGATGTTTTAAAAGCGTGAAATGTAAATATATAAATTCTAAATAATGTTCAAAAAACGCTATAAATACAGTTAGAAAACTTGGTATTCATATATTCTAAGCCTTTTCATGTTAGATTCCTCATTCTGCTTAGGTTGCTCAACTGAATAGATGCCACTTCTTTCGTAAGAGAGATACATATACATGTACATACATTATATACATGAAAAGATATAATTTTGAAAGAAAAAAATCTAATGTGCGACTTGGCCTTGAATTTAAAAGAAAATAAAATCCTTGTCCCCCCAAAAATGATTTAAATTTCCACAAATTAAGTTTAAATACTTCTGTCAATGAGAATTTGTATCACTTGACAATATTGACTACCTTATAAATAGATCATTGCCCTGAAAATTTAATGGATACGTAAAACAAGATTGATGGTAGAACTTTTTAAGTTAAGTTTTGTTTACTTATCAGAATGTAGATATGTCCTCAGAATAAGACTATATAAGAGTGATCGGATGAATGATTTACGACATTATGTGTAAGTCTTCACTGAAGTACAACTGGTATAGTCTGCCTCATTCCTCTACGTCTGGTGCGGTACAATCGATTGTATATAAACAACAGATAACTGACTAAGCCACCAGAAAAAAAAGGTCCCCACATTAACAAGCTTAAGGTAAGTTATGGAGAATCATATAACACAAAAAATTAATGCATAAAAATATTTCAGATGGACAATTCGTGCAATTTGTCTAGGAAATTAAGCTTGTGAAAGTAGTTTGAGCTAAAACCTGTATTTATGCAATTCTTTTCTTTCTTATTTCTTTTTTTTTGGAGGGGGTATGGAGCAGTGTTTTTTCTACAACAAAGTAATCAAGAAAAATTTTTAAAATCTTGTTTAGTTAATTGTACACGTTTTATCAAATCTTTGAAGAACAATATTAAAAATGCTATTAGATTAACAGTTGGGGAACCATTTTCTATTCCATACATATTTCACTATGATCTTAGGACTAATTGGGTACCGAGAAAAAATTTATTGTAGCAGTAAAACTCATTGATTATTGAGAGAAATGTCCGTGAATTTGATTATGAGAACAAAAGTATACTACATGTACTAATAATTGCTTTAACATGTATGCAACCTAAAATTTAGTTATCTCTTAATGCTATTTACTTTGTTCTATCTTATAACGTTGAAAACTGTTTTCAACTTAAAAAGATAACCCTAGTTATATATTAGTATAACCTGGGTAGGGAAAGTTTATGCTTTATAAACCGTTTAAAAGCGAAAACTGTTCCAACCCAGGTTATACCGTATAACTTGGGTAGCTTATTAACTGTAGATAAACAGCCAATTTACCTAAAATATCAAAAATTAAATTGTACGTTTTTGACGTGGGTCATTGTTTGTAGGCGACACAGGTTACAAAACATAAACCCAATTTTTCAGCCAATCAAAAAGTGTGTTACAACCAGAATTAAATTGTATACAATTAAAATACTACTATGCATTTATTCCGTAATTTACTAGTATTCAAATTGAGTTTCGTTGATTTTTGTCATTATACAAATGATTTGATGACTTTCATTAAAAGGTTTTAAGGTATCCATTTGAAAATTGAGGATAAAATTCCTTAAAAATAAGGCAAAGGATGTCCACTTAATACATGAATGTTTATGTTGATAACTTTTTAAAATTAAGTTTATACTTTGTTTTGTTTTCTTGGTTTTAATTTAATCAGAATAAACAAAACAATTAAACTGAAGCTGTAGTAGCGTTAAATAGATACATACTGTTTTTTTATCCCATGTTGGATGTTTTTTTGGTTTATTCTGTATGTTCATTATTTCCTGACGAATTAGGCTTATAGTTTCATTCCTTCTGTGTGAGACAACTCCCTTGTGTAAACTGCTCATTATAGTTGTATATCTCTTTGTATTTTGAATAATTCAAAGTTATTAGTTTCCTCTTCGACGTGGAAAATTCCGCTGTCATAGCATTGTGTCTTCAATATTACTGAAAACATACTAAACAAACCCCTTGCCTGTGGCCATTGTCGACATTTGATTTCAATTCCAATGATTCGTAGGGGGATAACATTAGAGTGTTTGATACTTGTACAAAGAGTTCCCTAAACACTAGTTGTAGTACTCTAGGCAAGTATGGTAGGAAGTAAGCCCAATTTTTTTTATTGTGCTTAAGAATCTCATTAAACTCTTCATTATTTTGTTGTGAAAGCGACGTGTGCGGAATTTAATTAGTGAGGTTGTTTCTGTCTGATTTGTAGACGCGGCTTGGAGCGATGCTGTTTCTCTCTGATTTGTATTACGCGGCTTCGAGCGATGCTGTTTCTCTCTGATTTGAAGTACGCAACTCAAAGCGATGCTGTTTCTCTCTGATTTGTAGTATGTGGCTCTTTCTCTCTGATTTGTAGTATGCTGCTTGGAGTGATGCTCTTTCTCTCTGATTTGTGTTACGCGGATTGGAGCGATGCTGTTTCTCTCTGATTGTCCGTACGCAGCTTGGAGCGATGTTTTTTTCTCTCTGATTTGTAGTACGCAGCTTGGGGCGATGGTGTTTCTCTCTGAATTGTAGTACGCGGCTTGGAGTGATGCTCTTTCTCTCTGATTTGTGTTACGCAGCTTGGAGCGATGCTGTTTCTCTCTGATTTACAGTACGCAGCTTGGACCGATGCTTTTTTCTCTCTGATTTGTAGTACGCAGCTTGGGGCGATGGTGTTTCTCTCTGAATTGTAGTACGCAGCAATGAGCGCTGCTGTTTCTCTCTGATTTGTAGTACGCAGCTTCGAGCGATACTGTTTATCTCTGATTAACAAAACGCGGCTTGGAGCGATGCTTTTTTTTCGCTGATTTGTTTTACGCGGCTCGGGGCGATGGTGTTTCTCTCTGATTTGTAGTACGCGGCAAGGAGCGGTGCATGGTTCTCTGTTTTGTAGTACGCAACTTGGGGCGATGGTGTTTCTCTTTGATTTTCAGTATGCGGCACGGAGCGATGCTGTTTCTCAGAGCGACAGTCTACCGATAGCTTTCCAGGTGTATCATTCATTCAATATGCATGTACATATGTAATTTCTTATCATACTCACTCGTAATGACGAAAAGTGATCCCCGTAAACTATTGACCAAAGAGTTAGATTTCTACCTAGCAAAATGACCCATGGTCAATATTCTACTACAAATAGGGTCTTTTGTATACTAGAAAAACCCTTCTAGACCGGTTAATCTACGGCTCCACTGTGAAAAATGTTGAAAAGGACTTAAATAGTTTCAATATGCACATCTTTATGTGATATATTTTTCTCCAAAGTCAAAAAGCACGTTTTGTTAGTGTTCAGAGTTTCCTTAACTCTTTACAACTTACTGAACTGTAATGCAACATACACTTGATGGCCATTTCATAGAAATAGAAATTTACCATTTCCCCTCAAGCACCTTTTAGCGTGGTACACGTTTCTTTAAAGTTTAGCGTAAATAATATTCTGACGTTATATTTGAATACAAAAATAACTTTTCTTATTTTATGAGATTTTTGCAAGCATAAAACATAAAAAATTGGCATTAAATAAAATATTAAATGGACTTATTAAAGTGCTTGAAAATGCATGATTGCGGGGAAACGGTATATGGCACGCCAAATTCACAATAATGAGCTAAACATAGTTTCGCAGTCGATAAACTAGGTTTATCGGTTGTAAACTATAGTTTACGGTCTGTAAACTGTAGTTAACAACGTAAATCTATATTTTACATAGATCTGTAAACCATAGTTAACGCGATAATCTATGTTTCACAACCGTAAACTATACTTAACACCGAAAACAATCATTTGCGATAGCAAAACATAGATAATCTGATAAATACAGTTTCACGATTTGTAAACTATAGTTTACAAACCGTTAACTATAGTTAACGATCTGATAAATATAGTTTCACGATTTGTGAAACTATGATTAACAACTCTTGACTATAGTTTACGATTGTAAACTATAGTTTGCGATTGTAAACTATATTTTACAAACGTGAATCTATGTTTATCAACAAAATCTATTGTAAACGCTTTAATACAGACAAATAAACTTAGATTAGCATTCGTAAACTATAGTTAACAACCGTTAAATATAGTTTTACAGTTGAAAACTATACTTAACGAATCGTTAACTATAGTTTACGGTTTGTAAACTATAGTTTACAGTCGATAAACCTAGTTTAACAACTGTGCAACTAGGTTTAGCTACTTTTTGTGAATTTGGCGTGCCATAACGGTATATGCGTGATTTTGCGTTAGAAATATACAATGGTATATGCATTAAAATGCGTGACTGCGGGGAAAGGGGTTTAGGTGCAGATTGCGTGGAATTTATTTGTTATCGGTTTTATTCAAAATATCAACTTCTTTTATAATTGTATCTTCCTGTGATCTTTTGTGAGTGTTATATGATTTGAATGACACATCTAAACAACGAATTTAAGTCCCTTATTTGATACGTTTATTTGGTTTCTTTTATTCATATGATGTGATTTATCATTGATCTGAATAAGTTTGTCAATAAACATCAAAATTTTTTGAATTATAATAATTCTTTAAAACGTAAGTCGAGGTCGTATTTAAATATATCGGTATTTATTTTATGACCGGTCTGATTAAAATCGTCATTTTACAAGTAGAAAGCTATTGTTATTCATTGAAAATTAAATTAGTACCACAAAGACCATCCAAACTTTAAAAAAAAAATTAATAAACTTCCAATAATTTCAAGACACCATCTGAAGATTGGTCCTTAGAAACATACAGACATTTCTTATTTAGGAGTTACAATGTAGCTACAGGATCTTTGCTACATGAGTTATAATGTTTTTCTTTTTGTAGAATTGTAACTTTCTTACACAGTTAGGGTACTATCTTTCCATTTATCAAAGGCATTATTTACAATTACATTCCGACATTATTTCTGAATATTGGTTTCCTGCATGAACAGTAATAATAAATCATATTAGGACTTCCAAATGGCCATCCATTATCGTTATTTCGGTCCAAGAAAGTGATTTGAAGAACATATGAACGGGTCCATTTTTTTTCGGTTAGCGATTATGCTTTTTTCCATTTATGTCTTCTCCAATATAACAGCATTGGATGTTTTTGTTTTGTCTAGATTTTCTATTGTTTATCCTTAGATTCTATGAAATATTAATAATAAAAGAAACCCACACAAATACTAGTTCTTTGATAAAAAAGGAATTGTTAGTACGGCTGCCTCTTAAAAACAATTATATATATTCATAAACTTGTTTTCGCTACTATATTTTATTTACAGAGAAAACTTCGCTTATGAGGGATGAGGGACATGTAAACCAATTATACATACGTCGTATACATGGTATACCAGCACAACGAACCACAGATATACATTGTACCATGCATGCGATGTAAAAAGTGACATTTGATAAGGAGATACATGTGATATTATTTCATCCAACTCAGCCGAGGATGTACCAGTAGGACTCCCAGGTAGGATCTCTAGGGGGATGTCTTATTTCAATCTGTTCTCTCTCGTTAGAAAGTCTTTGGTGTATTAATTTTTATATAGAAGCATCCCTCCTGTTCAGTTTTTATCTCTACCACCCTCCTGTCATGTCATTTGAACGTTTGTTCCATATTTTGTCTGAGATGCCTCGGAGTATCTTTGTAGCTTTTCAGATGATAGTTTCGAATTTGTTTGGGAAACAGGTATAGATTTGCTTCGTATATTCGATTGCTTTGTTACGCAATTAATTAATTAGGCTTCGTTAACTGCTGAAATAATATTCAATTTAAATTCTCGTTACGAATTGGGGAATAGAACAATACACGTAATTTCCGGTATTCAATTCATTCAATGGATAGCGTGCACAAAAGCAAATTTGTTTTAGTGTTTATAACAGAATGGCTACACACAATGGAGGAAAATTGATATTTCGCTGAGTAGGTCTCGACGCTCTATTGAATCAGCACAAAACCTTCTACTTGTGCAACGAGGAAATAAGTTTGTTATCATAGTGGATATAGTACGAAAGTGAAATGTTTGCTTCAAATCCTCCAACAAACTGAAGTAATTTCCTTCCCGTACCTGACATTTGGTTTGTTATGACCAATCTTCGGAATTAAAATGAATAAATATCTGTGGTTCGTGTCCGGATTCACACTACACAAAATAAATTCCATTTGAAGTGGATTCTTATTACTTCATTGAACGGTCACCGTATATTCTTCGTTTCAATCTTTCCGTGTGTCTACCTGCTGGAAATGATTTCATTATCTGTGCAACAATGACACATCTATTCTGACGTTAAAATCGACCTTTTATAGGAAAAACAACATACACGGCCAATGTGTGACAAAATCTTTAAGTCTGTTTTTTATAAAACTCCGGGGACTACTTTAGGTGACGTTTAAATGCTCATTAATTCATATCATTTCTTTTTCTGCACTAAATATTTCACTTCGGATATTTACATTTTCTATAATCCCTTACATAAATGTTTGCAATGAAATCAAACACCTCTCTGTAATAAATGTGACAGTACTATCCTTATTTCAGATCTGAAACGGGACACTCAGGCATGCTGGTGACAGCTGGAATATGCACGTTTGGAACAATTTTCGAAATATCAGTGATTAGTTTTATACTATATCTGTGTTATAATGTCCTTAAGCATCTCTTTGAGAATGATAACACACCAAAACTTTTCTACAAGGAATCCCGCCTGAATGAATACCTCATCAGACAATGTACAAATCTAAAGAAACCGTTCCGACCAACCTTTTGGGTCAGGAATGCACACATACAGAGTTTTCTGGGACTTTCTATCCAAAAGAACAATGTGATATACGACAGAGAATATCTTCAACTTTCGGATAAAGGCATTGTAGCGCTGGATTGGTGTCGACTGCCTGATTATCCTCAGAAGCGAACGAGTCCTATAGTTATTGTACTTCCGGGTCAGGCTGACGATAAGAGAGGTGTTCGGACTCTGTGTTCAAAGGCCTGTGTCGAAGGTTATCGTGTTGTTGTGATAAATTCGCGTGGTCATGGAAATAGTTACCTAGCAACATGTAGATTTCAAAGTTATGGTGATCCAGCTGATTTAAGACAATGTGTGATGTATATTTACCGTAAGTTTCCTAAAGCTAACATTACTGCCATCGGCGTAGGTTCGGGTTCCACGGTTCTGTTTTCTTATTTGGGCGAATTTGGTTCGTCGGCTCGTTTACAGGCGGCTGCTTTTATATCCCCACCATATGAAATTGATCAAGACTATTTAAAGGACGTTCCAAAATTTTATCAGTTTGTTGTTCTATGCGGACTGAAACTGATACTTTTACATCATTCTAAAGCTTTAACTAAATCCGTTAATCTACAATCAGCGTTTAGTTCGTGGAATTTACTGCAGTATGTGGAGAAGGTTTACTGCGATCCATTAGGATATTCCTCCATGGAGGACTTTCTGGAGAAAAACAATCCCCTCCGAGATGTGGATGACATCGCTATACCTGTGTTGTGTATCAACAGTCGGGACGACCCAGTGTGTCAACAGGAACATATTCCTTTTGATATTTTCAATTATTACCCAAATATGCTATTGGTTTCCACCAAACATGGCGGCCATTGTGGGTTCTGGGAGAGCGGGATTCCGGAGTCGTGGTCAGGGAATCTAGTGCTGGAATATTTATCTACTGTGTTAGATTTCACTCTGAACAACAACAGAGATATTGACGGCATAAAATAAAATAAAATTGATCTCTTTGTATGATTTCCTAAGAAAAGACATTACAATAATGTATTTAAGGAATAACTAATTTTTTTTATTTCATGATGTGATCAGTCGAGTGGCTTGGCCGATAATTTGCATAAACGCCGAAGGCGTTTGCATTAAATTATCATGCAAGCCAATCGATTGATAATCGTCATGAATTCAAAACACTTGACAGGTATTCCATATATTTACATGCTTTTGATACCGCAAAACCACGTGCTACAAACCCTGCTTCTGTCTTTATTTCAGTATTTCTCCCGCCCCGAAAGTGATTATTTTTTAACCGCGAATCAGTTGAATTTAGTTGAATCAGTACATTTATGTAGAAATAAAGTACATTTACTATTTGTAATTTGATCTCGGATAAAGACATTTGAAATGTAAATATTTATACATAATATACGTAAAAATCACAAAACCTTACTAATATGTCGCAGACACTTTTGTCTACAATTTTTGATTGACATTTTGTGACGCAAATCAGGAAAATTAGTTTTAATTGAAAATAATCTACTTCCTTCAAAACAACAATCGCGACAGACAGAAAATGCAAAAGATGGAGTTGAATATATGAATAACGAACAGTATTCAAAATTTAATCATTAAACAATGCAATAGTATCAGAGCAAACATCAGTATTGGGATCAGTTGCCATGGAGGCGTGAGCATCCTCTGCGACCGGTCACACTTGTCGTGTGTTCCTTGTCATGATCGGGAAATAACGGAAAATCCATCGTCAATTGAACGTGTAATGAAAGAAATTAAGATAATGAACAGTATTTAATATCAAGTCCATAAAAAAAGTACAAAATGGGAGCAGAGCAAACACGGACCTCCAAAACATCAGAGGTGGGATCAGGAGCCATGGAGGAGTAAGCATCCCCTGCCGACCGGTCACACACGTCGTGTGCTCCTTGTCATGATCGAGAAATAACGGAAAAATCTGTCGTCAAATCAGTGTATAATTAATGGACTAAAAGTGAGTATAAAAACGTCAGTCAGCATTTGACTCAATGAAAAATTGTATTTGCTGACAAGGTCATTGAATCGACCATAGAACTTAAAAAATGATGACTTTAAATGAGACTGCTGATATTCTTGTTTCATCAACTTGTTTGTCAATAATTTACAAAATAACAAAAAAATGCAATGTATATATTCAAAGGTATCTGTAAGCATAAATGAACGCATTATTTTTCTATATGTTCCTAATCAATTCCAAACACAACAACTCAAATTCCAAATTTAATTATTAATTCAATGTGTATGTCAAAATGGCAATTTTGTTTTTGGAAATTTAATTAACAAGTTATCTCTCAAAAAGAAACAATTGAAAGAAGTGTTTTCCATCGTGTTAATATACTTGTATAATGTTAACAAATATTAATCTTTTGATGATATGGCCAAAAAATTGTATTGGCGGCATTATTTGGTGCCAAGATCCCTGAGTATCGTCATTGGTTTGCGGTTATTTGGTGATTGTATCTATCTTATTTGAAAGAGAGACGATGCAGAGAATTAATTTGCACAAGCGTATTTCTCACTTTTTTATTAATTTTCTCTCTGCAGATTTGATTAAAGCTTTGTAAATCTAATCAATGACGCACACTATTATTACGGAATCAATTTTCCTAACTAAGCCATTATATGCAAAAGCTTTTTACATGAAAGCATACATGTACATGGATGCACAATGAGTGTTATAAAAATCTAATATCTGTCATAAACCGGCGTCACTCAGGCATTTAATAAAGGTTAATACAGCATTGAAGGTATGGATTAGCATTTAATGTTGCTTTTCAGATATAGATAAGATTAAATATAGCATTTTGGATATGGATTAGCATTTAAAGTTACATATTATTTCAGATATGGATTGGCATTTGATTTACAGTAGCATTCCAGATATGGTTCTAGGACCAATATTAAACTGAGATGAGCTCACTTTCGATCTAAGTCTCAATTTCCCACTATTAATCCCTTTTGAAAAAATTGAGACTGAGAACAAAAGTGAGCTCGTATCAGTTTTATAGCCCCGGAGCCTGGATTAACATTTAATTTAAATATTTCAGAAATGGATTAGAATTCAATATAGCTTTTCGGATATGGATTAGCATTTAAAGTTACAGTTGCATTTCAGGTATGGATTAAAATTTAATGTTGCAATCCAGATATGGATAAGAATTCAACATGGGTTAAATGCAACGTTTCTGGCGTGGCTTAAACTTCGGTATCTCAGATTCAGTGCATCTTGGGGTGCTTATAGGCTGATAGTCTGATATATGCTTGATTTTGCACAGAAAAGAGAACGAACAGTGAAAAAAAAACTATATTTCATCTTCAAGACGCGTTATCCCTTTTGGAACATAGCGCTAACATAGATAACCAAATGAATAGTAAAATGCGAAGTTAAAGAACAGTTACCATGCAAAGTTCAATTAAACATTAGAAATTGTGAGCAAAGCTAACAAAGGCCCCTGAAAACAATGGTAGGATCTATATATAAGACGGGGGTGTATCCCCTGTCCGGCGGTCACACTTGCCGTGAATCCCCTGATCATGATCGGAATGTAATATGCATACGATGTGAGTATATAATGAGCTGATAACTCATATGAAAATTTCGGTCAACATTCCATTGATTGAATTGATTGTTCGAGATTTTTTTTAACTTACATATAGAACATACCATACACCGCTGATGGGTTTCAAATTTAGACATTAACTCTGCACAGGGCCATTGGACAGTTCAAGGGTCATTATTCGACATGTATAGATGTATATAAACTGTATAGATAAATTCATACTGCAGTACTTCTTTTTTGTCAAACATATTTCCCTTGATTCTTTGAAAAGTTACTTGATAAAGTGACAGTGTCGCAGCGCGCTTTTCCGGGGGTGGAGGGAGAGTTTTCGATGACGCTTGGACTCCTAGACTCCGATAGTCGGGTACGGATACTCGGACTTTTGGACCGTCGTCGTTCTCGACTTCTCTCAGTTTGACCTCATCTTCTTCTTCATCTCTGACAACGGCATCGATTGGTTCTAGTGCCTTGTTCACCGTCAACTCGGTATTAGGTTCTGTCCGGAATGATTCAGTCTGAATTTCCTTACCACTCTTGTCATGGAAAACTTCAGCACTTATTCCTGTGGATTTCTCTAGCATGAATTTGATTTCTCGCAGTTCGTTAGATAGATAGTTAAGTTCGTTCTGAAATGATTGGTTAGAATCCGACGTCTCGGACACATTGTCAGAATATCGCTCTGATCCTGGACCGGATGCCTGGATTCCGATGTTGTTCTGACTTTTACCTTTTCTGTAAACTTTTTCCAAGATAACTTTCTCTCTTGGAGATGAGGGTGGCGACTTTTCTGCGCGAGTCTGGATCACCATTTTTGTGTTTCTGTTTTCGTCAGGTTTCGACTGTCCATTAACGATCGCAACCCTTGTATGTGAGTTGTGAATACCTCCATTCTGTTGTGCAGTTCCTGTCTGCATGTTTACAATAGTCTTTAATTGTCGCTTGTTATCCTCGTGTTGTTTAGATCTCAATGTCCAGTTTCCTTCGTCTGACCTTCTTAATTCAATGTTATACCCTTCAACTGATGTCATAGACTTGCGCACGTCTCTATAATACTGTATAAAAAGCCCAGCATCCAAGGAGTTCTCACAGCGGTACGCCAGAATTCGGTACTTGTGTCTAGGGTCTTTTGCGATCACCAACAGACAACTGGGATTGTGCTGATTAACAGTCATGAAGTACAGGTCAGTAAATGGTACATGATCGTACAGAATCTTACCCTGTAGTAGGTTTGACACAAAAACACGGATTCCATCCCTGGCCATGCACAGTTTGACATTTTTGCCTTTCTTTCTCTTAACCAGCTGTTGGATTTGGTTGATCACAGTGTCCGCTAAAACACTTTGACGCCATTCTCCCAGGTACCAGGCCTTTTTCTTTATATGCTCCTTATCCATAGTTATTTGTTTCACGTTTATCACAGATGTGAAGTCGTGTCAGTCGTGTAATATTTCTGTTAGCACACAGACACTAACGACAATCCAGGATCTCTTTTCAAGGAACACCGCTCTCCAAAATGTCACTTCTTCTTAGATGCAGTCTCTGGAAAGATATTTAGAAGATAAATTTATCATATTTATTCTCGTCTTTTGACAAAGACATCTTATCATCGCAACCTTCAATGATCCAGCAGAAATAAATAGCACAGTTTTGAAATTCGCCAAACCGGTTTTGAATTAAAATCGGATAACACTGTTTTGATTGACAGGGAAAGTGGGCTACCCTTAAAACACAGCGTCAGGGGTTCACTCGGGGCCACGAATGTGAATATCCGTAAAAACAAAATTCAAATATTTCCGTAAAGTATTTCTGAAGTATTGTTTAACTTCACTAAATGAAATAAAAACAAACAAACAGCAGAATACACCTTGAACCGTTCAGTGCCGCAGGTATCGCTAGTGACGTTCACAACAGGCCGTGCATTTTTATTGATCAAGACTGCAGTTTTATTTTAAACTATATCACACGTCAGGTGAAGCGAGAAAATCACTTCTGTTCGTCAATTTATGCTAGAAATAAAATTAACATTTAACCTTTACTTTCTGTCATCTTCGGCGAGGACGCGCTTCATTGGACAAAGCTCCAACGTGGGTTCTTATTAAAATACCTGTTCGCTACGACTTAGAAATTGTCAATAGTCACCTATGTAAAGGGCATTTGGTAAAAACGATCGTACTAATTCCATTTTAAACATTTCTGAAATACACAAAGAATTAAGGATTAATATTGCTGTCGATTTTTTAAAACCATGTTATTCCTCGACGAACTTTGAATTTTTTTAAGGTCGTCAACTGATATTTGATTACTATAGATTTAACCCTTTATTACAAACGAACCAAAAAATCATTATGTAATGGTAGACATTGAAATAAAAATCGTGATATTGCTCTAGTCTTATATTTATTTTGTTAAATCCAAAAATGTCATTTCTAGTATTGAATCTACAAAATAAATATTTGCTTAGTTTTCCAAAATTAGAACTTTAATGCACGAACAAAGAGAAAAAAATTTCGGCTAACATACATTTATATCCATTTTCACCTAAAAGTCAATTGCACTTTACGATAAACTCCATTATTGGACTATTTATATGCCTGTGTCTACCGATACTCCTGAAGGTACCGGATATGAAACTAAATCCGCCCTGATTCCTCCATTTCTGGCTTAGAAATATTACAGAATTTGCTTTAAAGTCTACTATGACGGAAATACGTATTGTGGTATTTTGGTAAACCAAAAACGAGAACTATTAATGATCGCCTTTTTTAGGTAGACCATTTGAACATTTTGTACCATATATAAAGGAAATTCAAAAGAATTCGAAAAGCAGACGATGGAGATGAATACAATTTTGCTCTCAAAGGACTGATATCCTAAAAGCACAAATCTGTAAACAGTATGTATATCAAGGTGTTGATAATTAGTTCAGTGATTCGTTTTGATATGTCCGTTTTGCAAAGATATGAATCTTAAAAAAAAACAAATGTTAAAAATTCAGAATTTTAAAGTTAAACGCAGCTTTTGTTCTCTGCCGTAAAATTAAACATTTTTGAAGTCTTCAATTCATCAATCTAAAAGGGAAAAAGATACATGTAGTTTGAATATATAGTTTGAAACTCGGATGTGAGGTCCCAGTGTAAGCTGCCATTGATCAATCGGTAATCCTCGGCTGACTCCAATACGCCCCATACAAAGTGGGAGGTTCGAATATCCCCCACGAAGTGGCTGATATTAATTTCTGTCTGTCTGTCTGTATTTCTGTCTGTAAAACTTTGGCTTCCATGCGATATATCAAGAAACCTTTCAGCTTTGCAATGCAACTTTACATAAGAACACCCTCTGGCCGACAAAGTCATAAACTTTTAAATTCAGTCTGGTTTAACACTTAGAGCCTTTGTAATGAAATTTTATACCATTTAATTTCCTATGATTTTTTTTCAGTATAATTAAAGGTCAAGATAAATTCCTATTTCTGTCCGTATCTGAAACTTTCATTTCCGGGCGACATGTCAAGAAGCTATCGAGCTTTTGCAATGAAATTTTATACCATAACTCCCTATTGCCCCGCCCACCATTCATAAGGTCAGACTATACGTTCCTCGCTCCTCAAATGTCTGTTTTGTGTATCTTCGTATTGTATGCAAAATATTCAAAAATTTTATTATCTTTTGATTTCGTAACTGATTTCTGAATGTCTTTAAAAACTGAAACACTAAAAAATGTGATGCTGGGAAATTAAGTTTTTTTCCCTAAAGGATTTTATAGGAAACAACATCATCTGGTATCTTGCACAAGTTCCTGACAATGTACCAAAAATTTGCGCGAAAAAAAACAAATAAAGTAGAAATTCTTCAATAGTTAAATCTGAGGGGAAAAAATATATTATTGATGAACGCATCGTCTATCCTTAAAGTAAGCAATATTTGTATACCTCAGTTGATATTTCATAAACATATATCATTGAGGAACGTATCGTCTATCCTTAAAGTAAGCAATTTTAATTTTGTACATGACAACGAATATTTTATTTGCTAGAATTAAGTATATCAGAAGAACAATGCCCAAAGATTTTATCTGATTACATGATAATTTCATTTAAAAATTTGCCCATTGTAGTCTATCTTAATATCTACAAGTTGGTTCTAAGTGACCACTTACTTTATTTTCAAGTAAGCTTGTTTTTTAACCCGAGAAAACCTAATTACAACTTCTGTTTCTGACTCCTAACCTTGTCGAAGTTTGAGCATTACACAGGAAAACGTCCTTAATGGACTCGTTATTATTAAAAATTATAACATTTTAATCTTTTCTCAAAATATCTCCAATTAATATTCCACATAGTCAAAATGAATTTGAAATACCCTATATATATTGGATTCCAAAACTTCATAAAAATCCTTACAAACAAAGATACATTGCGGGTTCCATTAAATGTTCATTACTCCTCACTTAGATATTGACAGTAGTTACCTGGTCATTGGTCATTTACCAAATTATTTTGTTAAAACACATTCTGATTGCATACACAAGTACTCTGAAGTTGACATCAAAGAGATGCTTGAATTTATGATTGACAATATCTATGTGGTTTTTTTGAGACCAAGTATTCCAACACTCTATTGGAATTCCCATGGGTACCAATTGCGCTTCGTTATTAGCAGACCTATTTTTATATTCATATGAAGCAGAATTTGTGCAAAGTCTTATGCGTGAAAAGAATAAAACACTTGCTGTGGCCTTCAACTCGACATTCAGATATATCGACGACGTATTGTCAATTAACAATGGTAATTTCCGTTCCTACGTCGATACGGTATATCCTGTAGAGCTTGTGATAAAAGATACCACCGAGTCTGACACATCTGTTTCATACTTGGATATTTTACTTGAAAAAGGCGTTAATGGTAACCTAACAACCTAACAAGCTATATGATAATTATGATGACTTCAACTTTTCTATCGTCAACTTCCCTTACTTATGCAGCAATATACCTTCATCACCTACATACGGAGTATATATATCTCTGTTGATTTGATACGCAGCAAGAGCATGCTCTACGTTTGAACAATTTCTAAAACGAGGTAAATTATTGACAAGCAAGTTGATGAAACAAGAATATCAGCAGTCTCGTTTAAAGTAATCATTTCGTATATGGTCGATACAATGACCTTGTCAGCAAATACTATTTATTATTGAGTCAAATACTGACTGACGTTTTTCATACTTACTGTTAGTCCATTATTTATTCACTGAATTTACGTCGGATTTTTTTTATTATTTCCCAGTCATGACAAGGAGCACACGGCGTATGTGACCGGTCAGCAGGGGATGCTCACTCCTCCATGGCACCTGATCCCACCTATGATGTTTTGGAGGCCTGTGTTTGCTCTGCTCCTAATTTGTATTGTTTTTTTTTTGGAGTTTAAGATTGAATATAGTTCGTTATCTCCTCATTCTTCTTGATAGACACAAGGACATAAACATATAGACTATTCTGTGAAAGATACATCATTTAACCATTTAAATATGGGGCAAGCTCTTAAAGATACAATTAGACCATTGAAATTTGGACCAGGCTCCGACAGATACCGTAGACCATAGAAATGTGATAGATACAAAAGAAACCGTAGTACTCTGAACCAAGCTCTGATAGAAACCAGAACTAAGCTTGAGTAGATACAATAGTCCATAGATATCTGATAGAACAGAATATAGAACTCTGAACCAAGCTCTGTTAGAAACATTAGACCATAGACATCTGAGAAATACAAAAGAACATAAAACTCTCAGACTTATAAGTACAATACCATGGAAACCTGAACAAAGCTCTGATAGGTACAGTAAGCCATAGAACTCTGATAGATACAATAGAACATAGAACTCTGATAGGTACAATAGACCATAGAAACCTGAACAAAGCTCTGATAGGTACAATAGACCATAGAAACCTGAACAAAGCTCTGATAGATACAATAGACCAAAGAAACCTGGACAAAGCTCGGAAAAATACAATAGACCATAGAAACCTGATCAAAGCTCTGATAGATACAATAGACCAAGGAAACCTGAACAAAGCTATGATAGATACAATAGACCATAGAAACCTGAACAAAGCCCTGATAGGAACAATAGACCATAGAAACCTGAACAAAGCTCTTATAGATACAATAGACCATAGAAACCTGAACAAGGCACTGATAGATACAATAGACTATAGAAACTCGAACTTAGCTCTGATAGGTACAATAGACCATGAAAACCTGAACAAAGCCCTGATAGATACAATAGACCAAAGAAACCTGAACAAAGCTCTGATAGGTACAATAGACCATAGAAACCTGAACAAGGCTCTGATAGATCAATAGACCCAGAAACCCGAAAAAAGCTCTGATAGATACACAGATAATAGAAACCTGAACAAAGCTTTGATAGATACAACAGACCATAGAAACCTGACCTTAGTTCTGATGGATACAATAGATCTTAAAATCTGAAAGATGCAAAAGAACTCTGAACTTAGCTCTGATAGAAACCTGAACTAATGTCAAGTAGATACAATAGTCCATAGAAATCTGAAGAACATAGAATTCTGGCTCCTGGATTATGAAGCATCTTAAGCTTAAGTCAAAAAATGCCTTAGATACTGAAATTTTTTAGAGGTCAAGCAGCCCAAAATGAAAATGCTTTCCGATTTTGTATCATCAACCTGCTGTTGCATGCAAATTATGAGTTTCCTTTAACAAGTTTAAGATTTTATAGATAATTGAAATTTTGTCTTAAGTCTAAGTCTGTTTCATGATCCTGGGGCCTGGACCAATCTCTAATAGATACAAAAGAACATTGATAGAAACAGTAGACCATAGAACTCTGATAGATACAGTGACCACAGAAACCTGAACAAAGCTTTGATAAACATAGTAGACCATAAAATATGATAAATACTATAGGACATTTAAATCTGGACCAACATTTGAAAGAGACAATATAATGTAGAAATCTGAACCAATCTCTGAAAGATACAACAGAATGTAGAAATTTGAATCAAACTCTGAAAGATATGATAGAATAGAAATCTTAACCAAGTTCTGAAAGATACAATAGAATAGAAATCTGAACCAAGCTCTAAAAGAAACAACAGATGGTAGAAATCTGAAGCAAGCCCTGAAAGATACAATAGAATGTAAAAATCTGAACCAAGCTCAGAAAGATACAATAGAATGTAAAAATCTGAACCAAGCTCAGAAAGATACAATAGACTATAAAATATGATAGATACAACAGAACATAGAAGCTTAAACCAAGCTCTGATAAATACAAAAAGCATCCCCTATTTTTATCTTCTCTTGTATCTATAACAGATTGGTAAGATATATTTGTACTTTTGTATCCATCAGAGCTTAGACCTTTGTTTTGTGATCTATTGTGTCTATTGAGCTTATTTCTAAGGTGTATTGTGTCTATCATAGCTAGGTCCAGATTTTTATTGTCTGTTGTGTCTACCAGTAATTGGTTTAGATTTCTAAATTCTATAACTGGACCATGCTTTGATAGACAATGAACCATAGAAATATGAACCGAGTTCTGATGGATAGCACAGAAAAAGAAAATTTGACCAAGATCTGTCATAGACATAAGACAATAGAAATCTGGACAAAACTCTAATAAACAAAATAGAACATAGAAATCTGATCCAAATTATGATAGATAAGAACAAAGAAATCTGTACCGAGCTTTGATAGATACAAGTGGACCAAACTCTTATAGATACAGTAGACCAGAGAAATCTGAACTAAGCTTGGGTTTATACTATAAACCATAAAAATCTGAAAAGCTCGGGTTGATACAATCAACCATAAAAATCTCAACTATGCTTGGGTTTATACAATAGAGGATAAAAATCTTAAGTAAGCTCGGGTGGATACAAAAGACCATAAAAATCTGAACTGAGCTTGGGTTTTTACAATAGACTATATAAAAATCTTAACTGAGCTTGGGTTTATACATAACCCATAAAAGATCTGAGCTTGGGTTTATACAATAGACCATTTAAGCAATGAATTATCATTTTTTGAAAGATGCAGTCTCATAACTGCAATGGTGTGTGCAAACAAATTTAATAACGCGCGTTGGTTCGTTATGAAAATTTGTTTGCACACACCATTGCAGTTATGAGACTGCATCTTTCAAAAAATGATAATTCAATGCTAATATTTACATTTTGTAGCCCCTGTATTGTCAACAATTTTAATTTTTTTTTTATTAGAATTCCCTCCTTATCCTTCATGTAAGTTGCAATTGATAGAACAGCTTATGGAATAGCTTAATCCAAGTTTCCCGCCAGAGTTTGTTTGCGCACAAGCCAAAATCCGCAAAAGGAAAATAGTGCACAATTTTTCAATCTAAAATGATAAACTTTATTTTGCAACAAAGAAATACAAATGAATGGTATAAAAGACATAAAGTTTTCGCTTTGTTTAAACTGTAATGGTGTAGTCCCTTTATTCATACGCCAGACAGACTTCGGTAATTTGGTCTTGTGTGTTATGTGTATTTATCACTAAGTCTTGTAATTTTATTATGCTTTTTATTAGGGTCAAACAAAGTAAATGTAAATATAAAAATTTGAAATAAGCTCGGTTTGATACAATAACCCATAAAAATCTAAACTAAATCTAAAATCTTAAATCTTGGGTTTATACAATAGATCATTAAAATCTAGACCAAACTAGCTCCTATAGGTACTACACATCAAGAAATAAGAAAAGTTCGCGATATGATTCTGTTCACCTTTTATCGACCTTTTTCCAGATATTTTTTTAATAAAAAATGTGTATTCTGACAATTGTGACAATTTGCGGCTTTCGATTGGGGTTCTAAGACATGCTAAAAATACATCCTCCAAGCTACCTGGTCCCACCTGATGTTTCGGAGGTCCGTGTTTGCTCGGCTCCTATTTGGTATTGTTTAATAGACTTTTGAGCTTTAACATTGTTCGTTATTTCCATATATATATTTCATGCTTATAAATCACCATCAAAGTTTTTCTATTTTTCAAACAATAAACGTGGTTTCAGCACTATCTTTTGTTTTAGGTTGCCAAACTTGTGACATTTTTTCGGTGAATATACATATAGCTACATTATTTTAAATCGAGTCGATCATTTCATATTTCTTTTAGCAAACAGATATAAAATACTAGTAGTATGACATTTGTCTTTCTTTTTAGCATACAGATATAAGTAGTATGATATTTGTCTTTCTTCTAAAATTCTCTCCTACAAAACTACATGTAAGACCTTACTAAACTAACAGTCTAAATATTCCATTTCAAATGCAATTTCGTCAAAAGCTGGAAACGGGAATTAACTTGATAGTGACTGTCTAAAGCTAGAACTGTTAAGATTTCAACAAATGTGCAATGTGCTTGTCGTCAAACCCAGGGGAGTTTGAGATGACTTTGGGCAACAACAACTCAGCTTTCAAATTAACACTTTCTGAATTTGAATTGCTGATAGAACCCTAGAGATCGTTTTCCCGTTATCAATTTCATACAAGATGGATATCACAGGAGAATCATTATATTCTTCGTTTTAGGTTCTTTTGATTCTCTTTAACAATAATGTTATAGATTCATTTTTGCTGCTAATTGTAATTTCTTTCTAGTACGTTTAAAAAAAAGAGTTTTTACCGATTAGCATTTCGTGAACATGCTGCAAATAGTTTTATTCCATTAAATGTGAAGAATGGATTTCAATGTTCCATTTACATCTATTTAATTTTACAGATAACAGTGCATTTCCATTGCAGGAACTTCACAATTTATGTCTCTCAGTTTTCTTGGGATACAATTCATCACATGAATCTATGGAAATAATGTCTTGGCTTTTCTTATCTTGTTCGTGAGTTGGTCAATTTTCATGCACATCAAACAGATAAATCAACCTTATTTCAACCTTACAGAATCTTATTTATATCTCGGTAATATACCTTTTACAGGTAAAAAAAGTGTGTTTTTTGACGATCACAAATGCAAATATAGTTGAACAGATTTTTTTTAACTTAATTACACATCAGAAAAACATAGTCGTCGTTTTAATGGATGAATCTTCCGGCATTAAAAATGTTAATCTCGGTATTTTCAATCCCTCCATTAATTATGATTTTTCAAAATTAATCATATTAAGCATATGATGAAATTAAAGAAAAAAAATGAAGTTAGGTCTATTTAATTTTGAATCATGTTCAGATTCGTGTTTCTGAAAAAGATTGGTCGAAAATCGATTTTTTTTTTGTATAGGAAACATATACTAAAAGAAAATGTTTAAATTACGTTTTTGGTGATAAATAGTGTTGAAGTCACATATTGTAAACATTGCATGTATATCAATCATTCTGATTAGATATTAAATTAGTGTAGAGAGTTATGTCTACTATTTTCATAAGTGTTTCACTTATTTTTTGCATAAAAGCCCATAAGAAATGGGGTATTGTGTATCTTCATCACCAACACCCTCGGTTTTATCATTTCTACTAGTTTTCCCTTTGTCGTAATGGTAATACGAGTCGATAGTACACCATTTTATATCATAACAGATACTACATAATCATCAGTCAAACAATATCTATCAATCAATCGGATGATTGGTTTGATGATTCAAGCGTTTTAAACGGGGGAATATTACTACAAAACAGCAGACATTTTATTTCATTTTTTCTTTTATTCTCTAATTAAAATCTCTAACACAGAAAGAGAGGATGGCCAGCATCCAATGTAAAATAAATTAAAAATAATTATGTAGTCAGAAAATAATCAATAATACATGTTTATGTAAGAATGGTGTAAGACAGAAGCATACAAGTAGAAGATGGACGGAACTCACAGCAATATTATCAAGTTTGCCATAAAAGGCCGCATGTGAAGAAAAACAATTTATGCGCAATTAACAGAATGTCAAAAGACAAGTTAGATGATATTAATGAATAAAACTTCGAGCACTTTATATATATGCATATTTACTACATGGAGTTTTACGAATCATCGATATTAATATAGTTAAATGTTACTGTATAAAAATAAAATTATATTAAAAAACATATTAACAAAATGTCTATAAGATCTCTCTAGGATGTAATGTTAAGTGTGTAAGATCCGCTGTTGGAATATGTATCAAATATTTGTTCTTCAAATATATACAAAATGATAAAAGCCAGCCCCATTATACCCGAAAAGAAGGTTGCCCAGTAAGGTGCTTTGTTGGACACATAAATAACGCCATACAAAAGCCCATTTATCATCCATACTCCGGATATAATATAGAAAAAGTACTCTGGAATCTTCCACAGTCCCTCCCGACCCCAGACATTGAATTCCACGGAGCGAAGGTGGAGGAAAAACACCAGGAACACAGCTGTCAAGACGACCACAATCATGTTTAAAATCAGGAGCACGTGAGCGGGAGTTACACCGCGCAGCGTGGTGCGCAGCTTTTCCGCGATAACAAGAAGACCTTCCGCTAGTTGTCCGTTGCTTTTATATGACACAAACGTGTTTTTGATGTAGTCAATGACATCTGATGTAACAAGACTGGTAGCTTTGTATCCAACCGCTACATGAACCTATATTAACAATGGTTTGATTTTTAAAAAAAATTGCCTGCAGTATAAATAAATTCTAGAAACGTTATCCAAAACTGAAAAGAACATTAATGGAGTTTTATGAAGAGACCTACTTTTACATTCGACAGCTGACTTTTACATTTTTGTAACTGGAGTTGGTCTCTGTTTAAATTGTAAAAGTCAGTCGTCGATTGTAAAAGTAAGTCTCTTCATAAAACTCCATTATACCTTATTCAAATCCTGTGCATAAAAAATTACGACGTCATTTCCGCAAGAGCCGAAACGCCACCCAGTCCGTAAATAATCACCGAAGTTTTCAGCGATGGCCGTCTTCTGGCCATCAGAAATAGAACTAGCGGTGAGGTTGGTTCCTGGTTGTAGCTCTCCACAATTGTTGATACACCTGGTACATACATGTACATTGTGTTTGTAAATAAGAGTAAAAATATCAGATTATATATGACAATGTATACAAGTGAAATAATGTCATATACATGTAGTAATTTTATCATCAAAAAGGAGGATATTTTTTCGTTCTTTTCCATTGGTTCGGTGTTAAAAGTTTTTTTTTGCACTCGGCCAACTGACAAACCTCAAATCTTACAGTGGCCCATAAAAACTTAAAATTTTTACCGAATTAGTGAGTAAATATATATTCTAAATATTAGATTAACTTACTTATATATTACCTATACAATAAATCAAACAATGTTTACATTACTTACAAACTAGCAGACGAAAAATCTGCAATACGTGTTCGATTTATAAGGGCTATTGACACGGTAAAACTCTCTGAACTTCCATCAGCACTGGTACACAGAGTAGAAGTGTTCGCTTGAATGTTCCGTAAGGCCAAATCAATGGCGTCAACTGAAAATATCGAAAGCAAATCGAGCTGATTTAAAAAGTGTTGTATGCTCATAATATATCAAAGATATTTTGATTTAGTCATATTTTGAAGTTATTGTCGTACATATACTTAATTAATATAACAGCTTTTTATGAGAAGGTTGATATTGAGTATAGGGAAATAAAGTTGGATGGCTATTAGATCGTTTGAAGCATGTTATTTAACTGGACATTTGACATACATAATATGTGTATTAATCATCCATAAGAATTTCTATGATATACTCACTTTGTGACGTGAGGAGTCCATCCGGGTCACAGAGGAAGTGTTCCCCTGAGGTGAAGGCCAGTCCACAGAGGGCGTAGTCAAAGCTGGGATTGGGAAAGCCGCAGTGGGACCAGACTTTCTGCTGAGTGGTGGGGTCTATTGTGTACGTGTAGCCTTGGTACTGCAGCGAGGTGTCGGTACAACCAGTGTAACCATAGCAACTCCCGGAAATCAAGAGCATGCTCACCGTCACCAACCAAATCATGGTGACAAAATGTGTCAGACTCTGTGATGTAAACAAAATGTTTATACTTTATGTTTCTCCTTTGTTTTTAGATCTACGTTCAAATCAGAATGATATTTGTGAAATTTTGATTTCATAAAAAAAGGTCGTATACATGTCAATATGATATGGCATCAAGAACGTTTCGGTTGTTCCGAAAACAGACAGCTAGGTAGCATCGTTTTCGACAGTGGGTCCAGCCAGAAAAATGACAACTTACCTGCAAAGTATTTGACTTATTTGATATTTCAAAGAAGGAGGGCAGGAGGGGGTGGTTACACTGACGAGAAGAATTAAGGGGGCGGAGGTGTTACATGTCGACAATGTAAAATTTTAAATACTGTTGATTTACCATTAGTGAAATTGTCTGCGTGGAAGAGGCAACAAGTGTTACAATATACCTTTTCGTAGTAATATTAACAGTATAAATAATACTGTTTGGTAAAAAGTGGGATCTTGGTCCTTATTCCAACCCTGATACTATTCGTGTCTATTGCAAGTTGCGGCAGTGTTTATGTCGTATGAATTTTCACCATCGTATTTTGAATGAAAGTCGGCCATCTTGAATTTGATAAAATTGAATTTATGAATTCACTGAAACCGAGTTTCTGATTTATTGTTCTTCAGAAAAAATGTTTTTTTTTTATTTTTATGTTATATTCTTCTGCCATGGTTCAAATTTTGATTCAAATTGTCCGAAAGAAAGTACAATGTTTGTATTTCTTCAAATAAACAAGCTTTATTGACTTACCTCGATAAGAGAGAAATTTGTCTTGTATGTAAGCGACTTGATCTAACCTTGGAATTTAAATATCGATCACAAGTTAACTCTTTGTAAAGAATCCGTGTATTCGTTTTCACATACATTTAAATACCTCCAGTACACATATCTAAATCATTAGGATCCTTTGTACTGAACGAAATTCCTCTTACATATTACAATTGTAAGAAAGA
>PRKT01000307.1:96188-117068 GCA_003671525.1 Saccostrea glomerata | reverse complement strand
GGGGGGGGGGGGGGGGGGGGGGGGGGGGGTCCACCCCAGTCCAAAAAAAATCCAACCTAGAAATTTCTTGACAAGCAAAATATGTAGTAGTCGATGACTCCTTTGACTTTTCATATTAATTGATTAACAGAAATTTTTATTGACTTTTAAAAAGAATAGTTAATATGAATCAATGATGTGTGTACTAAATTTTGAATACCAGTAGCATGAGTAGCAAAGGTCTTGTTAACTTCGACTTTCAATCCGGAATTTCTCATGCCGTTCCAAACCGATTTACTATTTCACAGTCCAATCTTCATATCCGACATGACAAACACGTGAAATAATTTGATCGAAGCAGAAACAAAAAGCGAAAAAGGTAAAAACTAGTGTTTATTTGGTATAAGCTGGCACCAGAAGTATATAGGCTAAAGGCTGGTCTAATTACAACAACCCGATATCGACAGTACAATACCAAAGACAAGCTAGAATTTTGTTTTTTATTTTGACAGTTTTGTTTTTTTTTCAGTTGAATTCATTTAGCAATAAGAACAATGGCAATCTCATTAAATTTGCAATTCTATGCTAAAAGGGAATTTTGCCATTACTTTTCAAAGGTGTCTAAATCTTACCTAGTTAGTCTTGTTATAGCGAGTGTTGCAAAGCGACGCTAGTAACTGAGTGTGTCGCTTCAAGTCAATAAAACTCACCTTGATGTAATGGCTATATTGCAGATAAATAGTAAATAAAACATTCTTCATTAAAGTCAGCAATGTTCAGGCTTCGATTTGGTAATACAACCTTACAGGCGTCATGTGACATCAGAGTCTAGATGCACCAAATGTCACGTGCTTTTTGACAAACCCTATCTAAATTAAAAATGAAAAAGCATCTGCATTTGCCCCAATGGTCGCACCGTCAACATATTAAAAAGATCAGTTCATCATGATCACCGAATATAATCCACATACCAGTAGTTCAAACTGTAATCTGAGATTACAAGTTTGAACCAGGGCCCTATATACTAACTGCTACTATAGTACACTGTACAGCTGCTGTATAAAGGTCCCTGTTGGAACAAAACATGTACTACTCTTGGACTGAAAATTCAGATTCCAAAATTTTAAAATTTTACTGTATTGGTATATTTGTTCTTTTATCATGTTTATTTAAGAAATGAATTTAATTTTTGAAGATTCATGAGGTAATGAACTATGACGCTTCAATCTGGCATAATGCGCTTCATGATAAATATGCCGGCATGAAGTAGTTCATATACCTCATAAATCTTCAAAAATTAAATTCATTTCTTATATTTATATTATTTTTCTGATGAGTTGACACAAAATTTATTCAACTGTCATTTTTAAAGAAAATGGTTTGCACTTTAGTTTTGACATTAAGTGCGGTATTATGACATAACAATGTAACTTTACAATTATCACCAATGGTAGTTCATGAGAAAATGAACAGTCTCTCTATTTGCAAAGAATCTTTAAAAAAGTATTTTGAAATGTAAATATTGATTAATACAAAAATTACACCTATCCTATCCACTGTTTCAAAGGCTTGTTTGAGTATATTTACAGAATAAACAAAGCTTTATACATGTTAAATATTACCTAATCACTGTTTTCAGTTGGATAATGATTAATGAAATAGATGAAATTCATAATTTATATTTTTAACACATGAATTTAATCTTGCTATAGTTTGGATATTCCATATGTCTAGTTAATTGACAAAAATATAGGATGGAATGTATATTAAAAGTGAAATAAGAAGCATTTTTGGCTAAGAGACTTATCTTGGTTGTTTTTCCAGGGTGGTATGCGCATTAACTGGAAGCATCCATTGTTATTGACCCTTTTAATTGGAGTGCCAGCATCACACCTCAGTATTTCAGGGTACAGATATTTCACCAATAAAAGTGAAACAGAGACAGAGGAAAAAAATAGAAAGTTAGAACAGATATACCAGGAGAAATTAAAGGAAAGGAACATTAACAAGAAAGATAACTAATCACCAAGACATCTAGAAAGCAGTACAACTACCACAGAAAAAAGTAAGTACAACATAATGAAACAGATTTGGCTGAGGCAAAATAAGTCTGAATTAATGGAATTTATCTATCTGCATAAAGATTTTGTAAATCTGCTCAACTTGCAAAATCTGTTGTTGATGACTTATTTATCAGATGACTGTCATATTTAATATTAGTTGACACACTGAGAATGACCTATTTGTATATTTTGGTCATTGAGTTGTCTAACCTGTGACTTAAGTAAAGCCTAGTACGCACTAACTTTAATGACAGACCTGACATGGCTATCAGCTGCAATATTCATACAAATTCGTAGCAAGAACTTACAGGAATCAACATATAACTAAGGGTTGGTTTGTTGACATTAACCATTAGTGGATTTATGTTTCGGGGGTAGGGGTGGGGGGATGGGTGTGTGTGACTGAATAAAAATTAGTAAAGATGAAAAAATCAACTTTATGTTGTGAGATATTGCATTTATTTTATAATAAGTAAGCTTTGAATAACTTACATGATAATAAAACCCCTAAACCTGGGAGGTTCTGAAGGATGTGGCTCTCAGTTCCACCAGTGGCAGCTGTCAGACCCCTAGCCTACCCCCCCCCCCCCTTTTTAAGAAAGTCCTGGATCTTCTACTGTTGACTATTATTTTGGGTATATGATGGGTATCACTATGGTGTTTTGTTAAAAGACTGTCCAAGTAATTAAGTTCTGAACACATTCAAGGTTTCATATCTTATAAAGTTGTAAATATTTATTGCAGTCCATATACAATTTTTCTAGAAATTGATTGTTTTAGGAAGTAAAACAAAATTTTCATTCTGAACATGTATATTTGTATTTTCCTGTCTCTGTGTATTTCAGAAATGCCGAAAGCTCCTAAAACTAAGATTGGAAAGGAGAAAGCTGAAAAAGTGGTCCACCCTAACAGTAGAAAAGCGGCATTTTTGTCACGGCAAGCCAACCGTGAGGAACGGTTACGGACTTCTAAGCAGGCATCATCCATAAAACTAGAGGTCCTGGCAGAAAAATTACTCTGGTTCAAAGAAAGACTCGACCCTGAAAAAAAGGTTTTTACAAAATCAGACATGAAGCCTCTTGTCAATGAATATCTGCAGCGATTTGATACTGAACTGGAGCAGATAGATATTATGAGGAACGTAGGAAAAAGACAGGGGAATCCCCACAGTGCCAGAGAGAATGCCATAAAGGTGACCACTGAACGAGAGAGGAGGCAGGTAGAGGAGGGGTCATTCGAAGTGCCACACGTATTTAATGCCAAAAACTTAGCTTTCTTCAGGGCCTGGAATGGAGAAATTAAATATGTCAAGAATATTAAACTAAGTAAAATAAGTTCCAAGGATTTAGATAGAGAAGACACTGAAGAAGATATACAGAAGAATGAAGAAATGGAAGAGGAGGAGGATAATACAGAGGAAATCTCATAAAGTCAGAGTGTGTAATTGTAAAAATATTTTATTTTGTAACTTTATGGTAATGTTGTCAGTTTTTACTGTTTAAAGAGTACTTGATGAGATATAATTCTCTTGGTGTCCAGTACATCTCTTTAACATCCAATTAAAATCATTGGAAGTGACTTTTTTTGTCAACTGTAGCCTATACTGGTATATGTACTACATGCATTTCTAAGGTAAGCAACAGAGGCACCTAAATGAGTAAAATAATTTTTGGTACGGTTTTATTTCTGTGAATTTGGGTTGCAATGGTTACACATCAAGTTTACTTACAAATATATAAGTCATGTGTCAGTATTGAATGTTTAAATGATTATGAACTAAACCAACACCCCAAACTGAAAAGATTTTATTGAAGACTGAGATGAGACAATTTTTTACTACTACAAAATTTGATTGCATGGTGTACGCTTAAGAATAGACTAAACACAGAGGTAAAAAAATAATAAGTATGCGACAGTAGTATATGGGACAGTCAGAGAAGAAAATATAACTGGTATTAGCATGACTTGTATCATTGTTTGAGAGGTTTTCCTTTGATCTCAGCCATTCATTTTTTCCTGATACATAACAGTTTTCCGTGATGTATCTGTGATAGATCACACCACTGACAAGAAGCAAGAAATGATTTCCTTACTGCCGTTTCTGACCTGTGACCGGTCCGAGACATGATTTCCTGCTCGTCGATCCCTGCGTGGTATAACTGAGTAGCGCATGTCCTCTTGCCTGAGTGGTTGGTAAAGTTTCCCTTCAGTCCTGCTTTTCCTGTAATTTCCTTCATCAGGCCCTTAAGTTTGTTAACTCCCAGCACTTGTTCGAGAATCACGTGCTCTTTTTTCATTGGTCATGAAATGGTATGATGAAATTTTCATAGAGCGGTGCGTGGGAATATACCCCTGGGAACATAGGCCTGCCAAGATGAACATGCCCTATGAGCGTGATATTGATAGATCATGGTTATACTCAGTGCGTGAGAACAATGATACAAAACATATAGAATACCTTTTAACTCGTGCATCTTCAGATATCAGACTCGGGGGACAAGCCCCCTCGTCTGATATCTGAAGATACACTCGTTAAAAGGTACTCTATATATTACTTGTCTCTCTTTGACCAAACTCCTGTTATAAAATGTGTACATTGTTCACAATGAAACAAAAATATATTTCTCGATGCCAAAAGAATTTAGTATGTATTAAATGCGTCTATGGCAATGCAAGAATCTATAAGGGTGACAAAAAAGGAAAAATTTTAAGAGCATAGATGGCACATTCCTTCAGGTTACGTGAAACAGCATAGATGTCATGTCTCATGTCTTCTTAAATAAGTACTACTAAAGGGATTGCACAATTCAATATTTCTTGCCTTTTTTTGGTTTGAGCAAATAAAAAATGAAAAGAAGTACACAAGCTCATCACATAAAATTTTTATTCGATTTTAATTATTTTCCAAACTAATTTTTATTTATAATTGAAATGCACACCCTTTCAGGAGACCTACTGCAAACTTTTACAAAATGGCATAGAAATAACATATCTCTTATCAAACAATCGAAGATTTTAACTTAAGGCTTCCAAATTCTACAAAGCTTTTTTTTGTATCTGAAATTTAACTCAAAGAACCCTAATTAGGGGAACATATACAATTAATATTTTTGTTCAGTAAAAGAAGCGCTGAACTGCATTAATTAAAGGGGCATGGACACATTTTCAACTGATATTGTAAACCAATTTAAATGTTTACATTTTTAATTTATTTACAAAGATGTTACAGAAAAGGAGACACAGAACTTAAAGTAAAACTCTTCATATTTGTAAACAAAGCTCGTGCCTTGCTTTTGTTTATACATAGAAAATACCATAATTATAACAAAACGATATTCAGCAAACCACTAGAAACTGTCTAATCGTATCTAGAAATAACTAATTTGAACGAACATATACACTGCATTAGTATATGTAACCTATGTAAACAAAAACATGGCACAGGTACTGTTTACATCACGAAGGGTTGGAGCTCTAAATTTGTCTTGCATCTCGACAACTAAAATTCATTTTCTTTATAATTTCCTTTGTTAATTATTTGTAAACATGAAAAAAAAAAATGGAAAAATAAATTTGAAATTTTTTAGTTGAAACTGTGTCCACGTCCCTTTTAACAAATACAAATAAACAAACATTCCTTGAACAAGGCTTCTTTCTGTAATAATAAAAATATACATTAGAGTTTATGTAAAAGTGAAAACATTATTATCCTTCAGATATAGTCATTGAAGATGTATTTACGGCAAATAAAACCCTGCAAATGAATGAAAATCGTGTGTTTGAACTTGAAAACTGTCTCAAAAGTTTAGATAAAAGTAATAACTAATTACTATTAATTGAAATTGGGACCATAACACAAATCTTTAGCACATGATAAAACGATAATATCTGGAATATAAATATAGCGTCCCATCAACATCGAAACGGCAAGCTGAATTTCCTTGTTAAAATCAGAAGCGTAATACACAGGTCACTAAGTCCTGAGTCATAACTGGATTTATACCTTTATCTATGGCATATACAGTCACTGCCCATTATATTGTTGAAAAATAAATAAGATGTCATTAAAATTTGTTCAAAAATTAAAATACATGTATTCAGTATCATATGAATTGCGATACATGTAACACACCTAATTTGTTTATGGTAAAAATAGAATAATTTCAAATCTATTTGAAGTAGAATCTATATTTAGTTTAATTGATTAGAAGAAAGCACTGGCACAAGTTCAAGTGATCTAACCTTGTTTAATCAATTGTAGAGTCTAGATCTTTTTGACTACTTTTAAAAGAAATGTTGAAAAGGAAAGAAATGACATTATGCATCACCATATTCTAAAAATGGTGTTATTCAAATATGGATTCTTAAAAACTTTGAAGAACTTTTACAAAATTTAACATCATTATTTCAGGTGCATTAAAACGAAGAATTTTTTTTTACCCTTCCTACAAAATTAAAAGAAGTATTTTCTTTATATTATAGACAACTGATTCTTCGATAAAAAATTGAAACTCTTAAATATTCGTTGAATGTGATTCGTCATCTACAAAATTGTCCAGCAACTATGAAGTCTTTGGTCAATGAGAAATGCTAAAATTCTGTCAGGATTTAGATATCCATAATATGTGCTCCTTCAATAGCCAACCTGTTTTTATAATATCTTAAGAATTTAATTTATCTTGTAACACTTCATTTGATTGGATAAAAGATTTTATCCATTTTGTACATAACTTGCCTACGTCACAACGAGTTACGTCAAAAAACATATTGCTCCGCTTGACGTTACTTTTAAAATTTAATCAATGTAAAGCCTTATTCTGGGGGAAGAATTGTCTCATTGTCTACACTGAAATTAAATTTAATACAAGGAAAGAAGCTTATTTCAACTTATATTATACGATATAACAAAACTTTTTTATAAACCGCTTCTTGGTTTATAAAGCGTAAACTGCCCCAAGTTATGTTATATCGTATAATAAAAGTATTAGTAAGCTTCATTCCTTAAATAATTTAATTTTAGTTGTAACACGTCATTTGATTAGGTAAAAGATTAAATCCATTTTGTATAACACAAGTTGCCTTCGTCACAAAAAGTTACGTCAAAATGTATTACTTAGTATTCCGCTTGACGTTACTTTTAGTATATGCTTAGTCTGCATCTTTATTCTTTAGGAAAAATTGTCTCATTGTCTACACTGAAATTAAATTATAAGGAATGAAGCTTATTTCAACTTATGTAATACGATATAACATAACTTGGGGCAGATTACGTTTTTTTTTAATAAACCTCTTCGCGGTTTATTAATTGTAAACAGCCCAAAGTTATGTTATATATAACATAAGTTGAAATAAGTTTCATTCCTTAATGAATTGGAATTTGTTTTAAAAAGGCTCAAATATGAAAATAAAAAACGTAATGTGACCTTCAATTCGACATCCAGATACATATCTATGGCACGCCAAATTCAGAAAAATGAACTAAACATAGAATTTTCACATTTGATAAATTAGGTTTATCGACTGTAAACTATAGTTTACAAACCGTGAACTAAAGTTAACAATTCGTTAACTATAACAATAGTTCTCATCTGTAAAACTATATTTTACGGTTGTTAACTATAGTTTACGAATGCTTATCTAAGTTTATCTGTCTGTAATAAAACGTTAACAACAGATTTTGTTGATAAACATAAATTCACGTCTGTAATCTATAATTAACAATCGCAAACTATAGTTTAGAGTTGTTAATCATAGTTTCACAAATCGTGAAACTATATTTATCAGATCGTTAACTATAGTTAAGAGTTGTAAACCATAGTTTACAAATTGTGAAACTGTATTTATCAGATAATCTAATATGTTTTGCAACTGCAAATGATTGTTTTTAGTGTTAAGTATAGTTTACGATTCTGAAACATGGATTATCGCGTTAACTTTGGTTTACAGATGTAAAATATAGATTAACGTTGTTAACTCTAGTTTACAGTCCGTAAACTTTAGTTTACAATCGATAAACCTAGTTTATCGACTGTAAAACTATGTTTAGCTCTTTTTTGTGAATTTGCCATACATATAGATTTTGTTTTGTCAGTTAACAGTAACTACATTTGTATATTCATATGTCGATAAATGTCCAAGTGTACTGAAAATAAGAGACACCACGCACGGAATCTATCAAATCTGTTTAATATTTGGATAATTTATTTTGCTCATATTTTGAACAGGATTTAAAGCATAAAAGGATTTACTTCTGTCAACAGTGGATGTTTTTACCCCTCCTAGTCAACTGCAGCCTAGCTTATGAATACGATAATCATCACTTTTAAAACCGAAACAAGCTTCTGATAAATGAATTGATGTTACAAGGATAATTATTAACAACCTCGTTTTCAGTCACCGTTTTGTTTGGAAGTTAAATATCTCATTTTGCCATACTTTTTTATTGATATATTTCATAACAGTAGGTAGCATTGTTTTATGCTTAATTTAGTTACGGATATATTTCGTTACAAGTATTTTACTTATGTTTAAGGCTCATCCTGTGACCACTCAACAGGCCTACTATTATAGACTGTCGATTCTACTTCAAAAATTGCAAGAGATCAACGTATTAAACACTTTTAACAGATTTATGTAATTTAAAAGACTTTGGGGTCGATCACCGTTTCTTATTTTCACTTTTTTCATTGTTATTAGTATTAGTGAACACGGGAACAAAATCAATTTTACACGATACAAAAAAGAGTCGATTTATTGTAATCTTATATTTCCCCTCTGGAAATCAGATTTAAAATTGGAATGTACATGTCTTGCAGAGCAATAATTAGATTAAGTAGAAATGACCTTTTAGTGGAAATACTTTGTATAGCTCCCTTATCACATTGTCATTGAATATAACTCACAGCTTCGAATTCATTGGGGCTATGTTGCAACACTATACAGTTATAGTTCAGAAGGTCTTAAAACCTACACTTGAAATATCTTAATACAGTCATATGCATTTCAGGACAGATAGTTCATAATATCAGTACAGAAAAAGTGATAAGATTATGAATGTTAATATAGAGCGTCATCAACGTCGAAACAGTATGTTAATTTCATAGTTAAAGTTAGTAACACCATGCTGATAAAATCAAAACTCCTTGAGATTGAATCTATAAATAGTTTATTTGGATAGAGACCTCATAAGGGGATTTCCCACAGAGAAAGTACATGTATATAACTACCGGTTTATAAAGGAATACAAAACAAACAATACATCAGTCTATGTTGTGTATACACAACATTCGACATAGAATTTTTCCGTCTACTAATAAAGAAATGTTTACAGCCATGGCAAAGTGCATCCGCCCTGTTTCAGCAGACAAGTCTGCCATCGAGAGGTTTCATAAACCTGGTAAAATCAAAATACACCATTTCGGAAGACAAGTTTCTATTTGTAAGTGCAATTATTTTTTGTGTGTGACATTTTCTGTATCTAATTATTTTCTCAGAAGATAAAATATTGTATTTTCATTTTAATTTTCTCTATCTACAGGTCCATATGAATCTGAGAAAACAGAACACGAGACTCCAACTACATAGATCAAACAAATTGATGCAGATAAAGTTATTTTTAGCTTCTATTTTGTGTCGAACTGACCAAAATGTTCAACGACATTGAACCTGATTCGGGAAAATCCCACATTTACATAAAAATAGATCAAAATACAATTAATGACATGATTAGAACATCAGTAAATCTTCAGCGTTTTATCGTGGAGTACAACATTTAACAACAAACAAGATTCTTGGCAGTGATCGTTAACATTTTATTGATGGTCCTATCAGCCTACGTGATACTCAAAGTCTTAAAGGTTGGCAATGGAATCTTAACTTTAAACAAAATGCAAAGGAACATTTCTGAAATGAAAAATGAAATGACAGAGACAAAATCCTTTCAACAATATAAAAAAAAAAAAACAGAGAAAGAAACAAACAAAGTCGGTCTACTTAGGACTCCAAAAATTGGACCTTAAAAAAGGAATATTTAAAACGTGAAAAATCTCCGCATACTGATTGAAGTCGAACAGAAAATGCTGACTGATGTTTTTCAAACTAATTGTTTGGAAACTAATTATTTGTTCTGAAGGTCCGTGATTGATATTCTCCAAATCGGTACTGTGTCATAGACTTTTAAGCTGTAATAATGCTGTTCGTTATCTCCATATATTTCACAAAGAGTTATTTTATCAATAAGATTTATAAACTCTTTAAATGTAAAATAAAAAAGGATGGGAACTTCTGTCATGCATTATTGTGAAATATTAGTTTTTGAACATATTCTCAAGATAAATCGAGCAGTATTTTTTTTTAATAAATATATACATGTAAATATATAACAACACTATTACAGCTGCTTAAATGTTCAGTTATCCATTATATAATATTTTAAGAATTATCAGTTAAAATATCTCATTTGTATATATCCATTGTTGACTCTCGATACATAATCGTGGGTATCAATTTCCGTGGATTTAGCAAAAGTCACTGTTTCGAAGATATGTAAATTCATGGAGATTGATCTAATGATTGAAAAATTTATCAAATTTTTATTTGTTCTTATTTATTCCTTATACATATATATACGCGTCAGCGTGAATCATAACGCCTCTTAAAATGTTCAAGGGACGTTTATATTTAACAACAATTTACTGTGTTTATAATCTGTACAATTGAAGCCAGTTATGAACGGAGAGTAATGGATTAGTTCTACTAATTTTTGATTTACGATATTGTTTCATTTTGCAGGTGATAATAGGTGTTGGACCGTTAGATTGTGTCAAAAAACGAATTTATACATTTACTTCTGATTATCTATCATCTTTTGTGTTTTACCGTTGATGGTGTATGCAAACCGTTCATATTCAAAATATCCGTCTATACTCAAAAATCCTTCAAATATGAAACAAAATGTAGCAGACTCTGTGATGCCTTTTATTTTAAGGTCACTAGATACACGTCTTATTATGAGTGGTGGTGGTGGTGGTTGATTCATTGAATGCTGCAGTGTATGAAGATTTCTTTTCTTTTGTTCAAACATTTATCAAGCATTCTGGTCGATTTTCTTGTTAATTAGTGTACCAATATATGAATTTGTACAAAACTATATGTATTTATACATATCTGCAAACTGCATCGATTTGTTTACCTTCTGCAAATATTGTATACTTTAAAAATTCATGTTTAACTGTGACAATTTGAAAATGTGATTTACATTTAGGGAGAAGGCGTGATGAGTTTCCAGAACTTATGCTCAATCCCTTTGTAATTAAATTACAGTAAACAGTAAAATATGTTCAAACCAGTAGATTGACATACATTTTAAAGTTGAAAAATATGAATAAAGTTTAAAATAGAATCAATAGTTGTTTTTCTTTTAAGATGAATAGGAAAAATTCGGAAACAACCGTCTGTATACTTCCTGATATCATACTGTATTTTATTGATAAAATTTAAAGGAACAACTTCAAAATCTGATATTATTTTCTAAAATTTCAATATAGATGGGACTTTAATGTTTTCTAATATTTTAGATATAAGGCGGTTCCAAGAGTGTTTCCTTCTAATTTTTGTGTATGCGTGCACCTTTGTTTTCGTCAAATAAATGATTTTATTAAAAATCACCATTATCCCACCTCTGATGTTTTAGAGGCGCGTGTTTGATTAACTTCCGATCTATTTTGTTTGAATAGACCTTAAAGTTAAAACCTCTACATTATTTCCATATCTCATTTGCTAATCATAGTAAAGTTAAAGAATAATTTTTTCTGTGAAAATATATATATATGAAAAAATATTGTTTGAGTGGCCTCATTTTTTTGTTCTGTTTTGTTTTTTACCTCTTTTTTTTGGTCAACTCCGCTGCAAGCTTTTGTATTGATCATCCGTCGTCAAATTGAGCATGAAAACAAAGGATCAAAAATTAGTATGAAATATGATTGCTCTTCGGATATTGTTACGACATGATTTCATCTATTAATAAATGAGAAATAAAAATATAAATATTGGCCCATTTTATAATTAAAACTATTACAGTGTACAGATATTTGCATTTTCTTATAATTATACAGAATTTGTAAGTTTGAAAGTGTATGATCTTTATGTCTTTGTTTGAATATATTATGTAAGCATTTTACAAAATGCTATACGTATTTACAATGTTATACTTGTAATGGAGCTTAGTCAGGGTTCCATCACTGGTACATGTAGCTGCCAGCTTATTTAAGAAATAAGGTATCATTTTTTGAGTTTCATTGGGATATAAAACGTGTTGGTCACGTGATCAAATCCAATGAAGCCCGAAGGGTTTTTGAAAAATAGCAAGGCACTGAAGTTTTAAATCCACAAGAGATTTACATTTTTCAAGACTCAACGGTGAAATTTGAATACTTTGAACACGTCGTTCACTTTTGACGTCACTATGAATTTATGTAGATCGCTGATGACTAGAAAATCAATTCATGGTCACATGACGAACATGTTTTACCGAGATGTAAAAACACTTTGTTCAAATAGTGTTATACAACAGCAAACATTTGCAAATGTAAATATTAGTTCATATAATAATTGTTAATGAATAGGATCTGGGAAATAAAGATTTGGAAAAAGTATTGGCCCACATTTTGACCAAGAACAAATAAAAAATGTGCAAAATTACCATGTAGTATTATCATTAGACGTATGTACATATATATAAGTGAAATAACATGTAAAGTTGAATTGAAGTGCCGTCGCTGAGATAATCATAACGTCATTTTAACGTCATTTCATTATATTTACGTTTGCAAATATATTTCTTAGATGAAACAATGAAAAAAAATACGTTCAATTCTGTGTGAATTTCATTTGGGGTTCAGAGGTCATAGCGCGACCGGATCACAGAGCGATGTGATATTTGGACCAAACAACTTCTAGGTTATTGCGCGTCACTACATAGCAATTCGTTGGCCCGTTCTGTAATAAATAAAATTTAGCTCGAAATTATTCGTCCCAAATGTCAATATAAGTAATAAACAACAATGTTAAAAAGTTCACTGGGAAATGAACTTTTAGTTGGTACGTGATCAAATCTACTGAGAAGCCCTTCGGGCTTCACAGGGTTTGATCACGTGACCAACCAAAAGTTCATTTACCAGAGAACTTTTTAACATTGTTATTTATTTCTTAATTATTGATTTCTTACTTAGAAACGATTTGGAAGATATTAATCTTTTTTTCCATCTTCACGTCTTTGTACTTGTTTTAGATATGTATTTCGTAAATATTCTCAAAGTACTATTTAAAATTTTTACCATATCTGAAACTCATTATTTTCTTATTCATGTATTTATAGTTAACAATCAACAATCAAACATACAAGAAAACATTGATGTAACCATCAATTGTCGCCCAGGAAATAAATAAAGTAAGCAATGGCAATGAGTCTTTATCATCAACCCGCTTCGATATATATGAAACAGACATGCGCGTAAAAGGAGACGATAGCCTAGAATATTTTGAAAACTTATAGTCGGAAGAAAATCGAACAAAAAAGATACCCTTATAAACTCTATCAATTCCTCAAGTTATTGTTGGCTGCATAAAATTTAAATTTATGCATTGCCTATTTTCAAAAATATATATAACTTTAAGAATATAAAACACATACTGTGTAAAGTACGTTCTTATGCGATTAATAAAATTCGTAGTTATAAAAAAAGAGATCTGTCGTTTTCCGTTAGAAAATGATATGCAAATTTATATATTAAAAATGAAAAACAAATATATTTTCACAGATTCACTTTATGGAAGTAAATATTTGTGTATCTCATTATTGATAAAGGGAAAGAACATTCTGATTAACAGTCTTTTAGAAGTTTAGAAAAGCTTTAATTCTGAATAACTTCTCCCATCTCTATACCCTTATACCAACACTTAAACTTATATGTATAGAGCAGTCCGGTCCTCCGGGCTGCAATAATATATATGTCTCCCAAATGATTTCATCCTCTAATAAAGCGTGCTGTTAGTAATTTTTAAACCGAACAGCTGCGACATTATTCCACATGCTCACAACAGCAGTTGTGAAGCAATGAAGCAGTTCATTGTTAAACCGAATGTTACAAATAATTTTGTATCACTTTGACACCTATGGTGAAAATTGGTATCGTGTAAGATATAATTTTGCTAAAATTAATTAGAAAATGAGAATAAATTCAGAAAAAGTAATAAATAATATGTCAATATTTCGAAATTGTTCAAATTCTTTTTTGTCCATCATGGATGAATATTTTTTTTAATGTTGTAGTTCTTTAATGTTTGTAGAACAATTTTTGTTAAGACAGAAATAAAAAAAAAAGTGAATGACAAAAAAAGACGTCAAATGGTTTGTCCACAACTTTTTGACCATGTACAATATATGTCGTAAGTTTTGATGAAACCTATGAATTTTTTGAATCTGTAATAAATCAGATGTATTTTATAAATGTGTAAATATCATACTATATCTGAAAACAATTTATTTCCATATTTATGTAGTATTAGCTAACAATCACGTAGATGTTAGATGTAAATAATGTCTCCCAGCTTACTTCATCCTCTAAAGCATGCTGTGAGTAATATCGAACTAAAGTAAATTCTATTTAGGCGAGTCATGAATTCAAGGAAATAAATCTAAATACGTTTAAAAATCAATAATTGGCATTAGATCACTAATATGTAAACAAAGGAAATTCCGAAATAATAATAGATATAAAAATATAAAGAGAGTAGAGAATTACACTATTTAATTGAAAAAGATCTATTTATTTGGATGCACTGAAAAATTATTTTTTTTGGTAAGTTATATTTTGTTTAACTGGTTCTTTATTATATATAATATTTTCTTTACAGAAGAACCTACTTAATTTACAATGTTTGTTCATAAACTATAACCTGACCAAATAAAAGGGCAAATCAATAGATAAACGTATATATAACCGTTATGGGCTGGGCTTTGTTTTGATTGGGATATCACGCTACTTTCGGAACTAAATAAAGCAACTTACTACAAAAGAACCCCAATAAATGTTTTGTTTAATCAATTTAACGGATTAATGATTTACGTATCTATTTAACAATCACTGCAAAATTAAAGGTATATTAGGTGGCTTCGTTTCTTTAAATATCTGTAGAATTTTATAACTACTATGTCCCAAGATAATACAATATTATAAAGTTATATTCTCAGTGTGTTTGAGGAACTGATAAGCATTTCATAAGCATAATAGTTTCCTTCAACAATTTTCTGACAAAATTAAGTATATATTTTAAGGAGAAAACTTAAATAGGTATGAAATTCTATGAAAGCTAAAGTTTGCGAAAGTAAGGACGTATTGATTTTTTTTATTGGATTATATGATAAGTATTGCTAGAAACAGAAATGTTGGACTTATCTATAAGCATGTATAATTTTAATTTCTTCAGGTATGGTAAAGTGTATCCGCCCCGTTTCAGCAGACACATCCGCGATGGAAAGATTTCATTCCCCCGGGAGCAATAGGATAAATCACTTGGGGAGACAGATATCAATAAGTAAGTATACGTATACAGTCCATTTTCAATGATGATTTAAAGAACAGCAGCATATGACTTTTTTCTCCACATTTCTGCAGATCCCTGTGTGAACGCGGAAGAAGACATCGAGTTCAAAGAAACAAAAGTGCAAGAAAAAACGCGGGAAAAAGACTAGTTTTTTTAATGAGATATTGGAGAAAGTACTTTCAGTACAATAACTACAAGGAACTTAATTTAGCTAAAGTGAAAGACAGTTGGCATCTGAACTTACGTGACGACAGAAGGACGTCAACAAATTAGATCTATGATGAAATATAGTGACTTAACTTATTTAAATTGCAGGATTCGATCTATTCATGTGCCCAATGAAAATAGTGAAAAGGGGAAAAGAGGAATGGGCTCATCAAAATGTTGGAAACAGGCTTCTTAATAAATCTTGTATTGATGAGGGAAAGTCATCCATCCAAATATACAAACGTTAACAATGAAAGGTCTTTATTTGTGTCGTAATGCTGAAAAAAACTGCAATTATTGCAGGAAAAAGAACTATAGGTACAGCGTGTACTGTGACAACTGAGCTCACTAAATCACACACCCCGCCTCCAATATGGTTATAATGGCATAGCCAATGTTTAAAATGAATGAGAATAGCGTAAGCCTACGTACTTTAAGTAGACTGTAATCATTCATTGTGTGAATGAATCACATACTTGTGTTAACATTTTTTAAGAGTGATGTATATAATAACAAAATATGTCCTATATAATACATGTAGTTATCTGTTAAATCTACTAGTTACGTCATTCTAATGCTTAGGTTTCATATTTTGATTTATAAAGGTCGGTAATTTTATTCTACTAAGACAAGTACAAAGTTTTGAGGATATTTTAGATAATTTGTATACAACTTCTAAAATGTTGAACACTTTAGCAAAATTTATCTTTTGTTGCAACATAAAACAAATTTCTTTTGATATACTCAATATACTGATATACTCATATGATATGAGTTATATCAATTTGTTTACAGGGTCTAGCTATCAAACTGCCCAGACCCTTTGGAATTAAATTACAATAAAATATGTTCAAATCAGTAGATTGACATACATTTTCAAATTAGAAAATATGAATGAAGTTTAAAATAGAATCATTAGTTTTTCTTTGTTTTTAAATTAAAGATGAATAAGAAAAATTCCGTATACTTCCTTATATTATACTGTATTTATTGATAAGATTTAAAGGGAAAACTTCAAAATCTGATATGATTTTCAATAAATACAATATAGAGGGGAATTTAATGTAATCTTATATTTTAGATATAAGGCAGTTCAAAGACTTTTTTCTTCTATTTTTTGTGTACGCTTGCACCTTGGTTTTCGACAAGCAATATAAGCAAGATAAATTTATCAATAAATAAATAGATAAATAAGTAAAAGAGCCCAGAAAGGTTCATTCTTCCAGGAACACTATCCCACCCCTGATGTTTTAGAGGAACGTGTTTGCTTTACTTCCCATTTATGTTGTTTTAATGGACTTTGAGATTGATATCTTTTTTTCCATCTCTCATTTGCAAATTAGTTAAAGAATAAAATTTCGTATGCAAATAGATTATTATGAAATAATATTATTTGAGTGGCGTCATTTTTAACTATAGGTTCTGTTTTATTTTTTGACGTGTTTTATTTTTTGGTCACCTCCGCTGCAAGCTTTTGTATTAATTATCCGTCGTCAAATTGAGCATGAAAACAAAGGATTAAGAATTATTATAGCTCTTCGGATATTGTTGAGACATGATTTCACCTATAAAAAAATGAGAAATAAAAATATAAATATTGGCCCACATTTTATCAAGAACATATAAAAAAAAATTGCGAAATCACGATGTTGCATTGTCATAAGACGTTTGTACAAAATGTAATTGAAATGTAACGTTCATTGAACTGTATTGTGTCGTCGCTTAAATAATCATTATGTCATTTTAACGTCATTTCATTTTTTTAAAATTTTTTTTTTTAGTTGGAACCGACTAGGAAGTGTTATTCTTCTATTTCCGTCTTCACATCTTTAAATTTGTTTTAGATGTATTTTTATAAATATTTCAGAGTACTTTTTAAAAATCATTCCATATCTGAAACCCATTTATTTCCTTATTCATGTAGTAATAGTTAAAAATCATCTACATATAATGTTTATGTCTCACAAATGATTTCATCCTCTAAAAGCATTATGTGAATAATATTTATTTTTAAACGGAGGCTAGGTATCATACAAAAGTAAATTCTATTTTGGCGAGTCATGAAATCAAGGAAATAAAACAAGAGAAAATTATACCGCTTATATAATAGTTTTGACTGCCTTTAAAATCAATAATTGGCATTAGATCACTTATATGAAACAAAGAAACATAGGGAATTCCGAAATCATAATATGATATAAAGAGAGTAGAGAGTTTCATTATTTGATTAAAGTTTTACTCATTTATTTGGACTGACAGTAAAATGACATTTATAGTTGGTACGTTACAAATTGTTTAACAGGCCGAAATGAAATGAAAATTTAGAAATAAGATGTTAAAGTCATGTCTGAATTTTAAGAAGTAACGCGATGTTTCCACATTTTCGACATATTATCAACATTTCGTGTCATGCAAATTATAGTGGTTAATAAATAAATAAATGAATTAATTAATTAAGCATTGTAGATATTTCAGTATATAACAAACATTTTATTTTGTAGAGTTGTAAAGACAGTATCTCAGTTGATTTGATACGCAAGAGCATGTTCTATGTGTGAACAATTTCTAAAACGAGGTAAATATATTAAAAAAACAAGTTTCTTGAACAAGAATATCAGCAAGCTTGTAATAGTCATCATTTTTTAAGTTCTATGGTCGATATATTTACCTTGTCAGCAAATACAATTTATTATTGAGTCAAATGCTGACTGACATTTTTCATACGGATTGATAGGCCATTATATATACACCAAATTGTGGACGGATTTTCCGTTATATCCCAATCATAACAATGGGCACATGACGGACGTGACCGGTCAGCAGGGGATGCTCACTCCTACATGGCACCTGATCCCACCTCTGATGTTTTGAAAGTCCGTGTTTGCTCTGCTCCTATTATGTATTGATTTAAGGACTTTGATATTGAATCTGTTCGTTATCTCCATATCTCTTCTTTTAACCACCGAACATGTATCTCTGTTGGTGGACAGTCTTTCCCCGAGAATACTTGTCTCCATATCCTTCATACAATATAGTTATAATGCGTATTGCATTGTTGTTTAATGTGACTTTGAAGCTTTGAAACTGTTCGCTATGTATATATATTTCATTTGAATAATATTGATACTTTAAAAAAAACAAGGATGGTAAATTAGGTAGATACTTCCTATCATCTTACTAGATATATAAAAAAAAATAACTTCATTTCCTATATGCCCTTTATATCCTGACCCAAATAAATCACTAGATAACCGTTCACATTAGTCGTTACGGGGAGCCTTATTTTTATTTCGACTGCATGGGATTTCACGCTACTTCCGGAACTAAATAAGGTAACTTACCACCAAATCAATATTGTTATCAAGTGTTAACGGATTGATGATTTAAGTGTCTATTTAACGATCACTCTTGAATATAAAACACATGTTAGTTAAAGGTATATAAAGGAAATCTTATGGCTCTATTGAGTCCGAAGATAATACAATATTATTCAAAGTCAAAACACTTACTGCATTTGAGGAGCTGATACAATAAATTACCAGCATTTCATTAGCAGTATAGATTCTATAATGACAAAAGTAAGTATATAATATTTAGGAGAAACTTTTTGTAAATATAATTCCTTAATTTTTCAGTTGTAAGCCAAAAGTCAGGATATACATAACAATTGCTTTTGTATTGTATTAAACATATTATTTAAGTATTGCTAGAAACTTATTAAAGCATGTATAATTTCAATTTCTCTAGGTATGGCAAAGTGTATCCGCCCTGTGTCAGCAGACACATCCGCGATGGGTAGATTTCACTCCCCCGGAAGTAATAGGATAAATCATTTGGGGAGACAGATTTCAATAAGTAAGTAGAGTCCGTTATTCTATGTTTTTTTTAGAACACCAGCATATGACTATTCTTTATCTCCGTATTTTTGTAGATCCCTGTGCGACTGAGAAAAAACATGGGATTCAAGGAAGCAAAGCAATGAAAAAAAGACGAGAAAAAGACAAGTTTTTTCTGAGATACCGGCGGTAAACTTTCAGTACAATTATACAATTTCAAAATTCAGAATCAACTTTGTGTAGTTAAAGTGTAAAGCCTACTGAACTGTTCTCGTTTGATGGCATTTGTAACAAAGAAGTCAACGAATTAGATCTAGATTACGATGATATATTGTGCTTATTGGAAATAGTGACAAGAAGAACAGAAGAGGCACATCATAAAAAATGTTGGAAACAGGTTTCCTCATAAATCTGGTGTTGATAATAAAAAAAACATCCAAATGACATTGAAATGAATTAAAATGAATTTTTTATGCACTATGGAAAAAAGATACTTTGGCAATGTTATTTAGCAATCATTGTACAGAAATAAAGTTTTTTATATTTGTCTATAAGATTTATATTCTATTTAAACATTTTATTGCGAGGTGAAAATATAATTTAAAAGTAATCCTACAGTATGAAATTATATAAGATAAAGATACCAGAACAAATTTCGTATTTTTATTCAAAGGAAGATTAAAAAAAAACATTAGAAAAATAACATAATGAGTTAAAATATCGCATAATCAGTGTTGCCTTTGTCACAATGTCTATTTCAATCCCTTTGAGGTTACAATTAAAATATGTACAATTTAATTAAAGGAAATAATAAGGGATAACTGTTCTTTTTATTACTAAAAGATAAAAAATTAAATTATAAGTGATAAATTAAAAAAATAGATACCCGAATATACACGTATGAACAGGTTGTAACAATTCATCTAATACATACATTACCGTTTTCCTTGACCCATTTTTAGCTCACCTCGACGAAGTCGAGATGAGCTTATGCTATACCCCCGGCGTTGGCGTCGGCGTCGGCGTCGGCGTTAGCGTCGGCGTCCCAGGTTAAAGTTTTAGGAGCAAGTCCATTCCCAAGTAACTATAAGCCCTACCTGAACCAAACTTGCATGGATGATGCATCTAGGGATGTACACTACCAGACTTGCTTCGGATGCTGGATCTGACCTACATTTTCTAGATGAGTGACC
>PRKT01000307.1:50578-95820 GCA_003671525.1 Saccostrea glomerata | reverse complement strand
ATCTAGGGATGGACACTACCAGACTTGCTTCGGATGCTGGATCTGACCTACATTTTCATTCCCAAGTAACTATAAGCCCTATTTGGACCAAACATGCATGAATGATGCATCTAGCGATGGACACTACCAGACTTGCTTCGGATGTTGGATCTGATCTACATTTTCATTCCCAAGTAACTATAAGCCTCTACCTGAACCAAACTTGCATGGATGTTTATCTAGGAATGGACACTACCAGACTAACTTCGGATGCTGGATCTGACCTACATTTTCATTCCCAAGTAACTATAAGCCCTAGCTAAACCAAACTTGCATGGATGATGTATCTAGGGATGGAGACTACCAGACTTGCTTCAGATGCTGAATCTGACCTACATTTCCATTCCTAAGTAACTTTAAGCCCTAGCTAAACCAAACTTGCATGGATGATGTATCTAGGGATGGACACTACCAGACTTGCTTCGGATGCTGGATCTGACCTACATTTTCATTCCTCAGTAACTATAAGCCCTAGCTAAACCAAACTTGCATGGATGATGTATCTAGGGATGGACACTACCAGACTTGCTTCGGATGCTGGATCTGACCTACATTTTCATTCCTAAGTAACTATAAGCCCTAGCTAAACCAAACTTGCATGGATGATGCAGCTAAGGATGGACACTATCAGACTTGCTTCAGATGCTGGATCTGACCTATATTTTCCATACAAGAGGCCAGGTTAAAGTTTTGGGAACAGATCAATCCGAATGAATTTGAAGTCCTTGATATCTGCAGTATTAACAGTTATGAATATTTATTTACACTATACATGTTTTTCACGCTACACGCATAGAAATGTGTATATGCCATGTAAGGGGTTAAACACAACTTGCAAGAATATTGTTTTTGGGATGAATACTAAATATTAAGAAAATATGATGTGAGATTTGCATTACTTAAACTGATAACATTCGTCGAGGTGAGCTTCGTAATCTTTGATTACCTATGTTTATAAGGAGGTAAGCAACTTACAAATACTAATTGACACTAACTTTCTTATGAAATAAAAATAATAAAACAGATTGTTTGAGGAAGAGACTCATGAGCCCACACACTTCCTCGTGGCTAAAGGGGGGACCTTTGTCCGAAAAGTCTTTGTGTGAAATTTTCAAAACTTTGAAATTTCTTTCATGACCACTTGCTCTTAATTTTTAGATATTTAAAACAATACCTTTATATGCTTATTTTTTACAGGAGCACGTGCAAAAACAGTGTGAAATGCTAGAAATAGATTATTTTCAGATATTATTGTTCTACCCCAAATATGCGCTAAAAAGAATCAAAAATGTCAAATCACATTCAAAATCAACATGTATTTAAATAATTTGACTTGTATCTTTAAAATGAAGTTAAAATCATTGTAATTCATCTCGCATGAAAAATTATAATGGAGCACAATATAAGAATTACCCCCATTTTTCTTGTCGTATTTTTTGCAATTCCGACATACATAAAAGGTAATATCTTAGAAAGTCTTTGTGTGAAAATGTTGTAATTCATATTTTTTGAAAAAAATTAATTATATCTGTCTTTTGATAAAGAAAAAAAGTATACCTTTATGAGAAAATAAACAAGAAATGTGAAGTATTCTTTTATTTTCGTACTCTTGTGTAATAAATATTGACCTTTCTGCACTAAGACAAGGGTAAGTAAGCACTGGCAAACATCTGAATATAAAACTATTTTGCGGAAAACAAGTATTTAATTTTGATTAGTAACAATTTACACTGATTTAATTTTTTCTGTTTGATTCCAATCATTCTGCCCCCCCCCCCCCCCGTCTTCCCCGTCAACAACCAACTCCTATAAGAATTATCCTAGTAATGACTTTATACAATTAAATCTAAATGTACTAATCAATAAGCAAATACAGGTACAAGTACATTTTTTAAATTTTTTTTTCCTAGTTTTATCGAGAAAATACAATTAATGGTAAATATAAAATTAAACATATTTTCCTGATTTAAGCCGCTCACTTTGCAGAATTTTATCTTATCTTTTTGATCTTATATCAGCAAATTATCGAGGTATTTTTTCACAATTGAAATTGCTATGAATGATCAACTAAAAGCTGAGATTTCATATATTAACAAACTCCAGTAATCAAATAAAACTGCCATTAACGGTGTATAAATTTTCTTTTTGGAAATTGTGTACGGTATTGATTATTAACAATGGTAAGCCTATACTATAGTTGCAAAAGTCAAAAGGTTGAAACAACGTCGCTATTGTGACGTCACATAACGCTGCTTTGACTTCGAACGACATAGGTCCCAATGTGTACACCAGGTCACGTGATCCTCACATCAAGTTGGTGTTAGCTTGATGACGCGACCTCTAAATATAGAATGCAAAGGTCCCCCTTAATTAAGTCAAAAACAAAGAACACATTATACGCAATACCGCAGTATTGATCTCTATTTAAACCGAAATCGAAACATGATGTCAAGTATTACGTCATTAATGACAAATTTATTAATTTCTTAATAGGTGACATTGTATTAAAATGATGTATTTTACATTTTTTCCATATGTTTTACAAAATGTCTTTTTCTTTTTAAAATCAAATGTATACAAGTGGTATGTGTGTACCTTCTGTACTTTTTAAACCAGAATGTTATTAAAGCTTTTGTGTTAAATTTGACCCTTTATAGCACTATGAAAATAATAAGCTCAGTGGTCTTTGATTGTACATGGCTATTTGAATAAATATAGAAAATAGATTTATATTGAAAAAAATCTAAAAACACATAAAGTAGATATATAAGATGTGTATATATGTTTATAAGGAATAAAACGGTTTACTGTGGTTGTTTTAATAATCTATATACAGAAATGACAAAGTAATGGTTTGTAAGTTTGTTTAGCCTTTTTTTACTCCATAATACACTCATCTTATAATAAAAGTCAAATGAAAATGGTAAATGCCAGGCAATAATAAATGCTTTTCCAAAACATTCATTTCAATATTGTTTATTTGATTGTTTAAAAAATATGTCTGCAAATTTAAAACGGCTGCTTATTAGATGAAAACAAGAACAGCTAAGCTGTCATCTGAACTTTTAAAAAATAAATTCTATTTTACATGATAAAATGGTCTTCTATGTTGAAAAAATATTTCAGTGTGAACACATATAGTTCTTCAGTAGAGAAGTCCTAAACATCAGACCTTTTCTATCCATTCATTTTGTTTTTGGTATGTGGCGCTTACAGTCATATATTTACATTTCCAATGTCTTTGTCCGAGATAAAATTACCAATTGTAAATGTAATTGATTTCCTCATGAATGCTTTGGCGCGGTTCCAAAAAAACCACGTGCAGGGCGGGACAACACCTAGAGAGAAGCAGGCTTGGAGCCCGTGGATTGGCGGAATCAAAGCATGTAAATATAAGGAATAACTGTCAGATTTTTCGAATTCATGAAGATGATCAATGGATTGCCTTGTGTGATAATTTTATGCATAAACGCCTTCGGCGTTTATGCAAATTATCACACAAGCCAATCCATTGATCACTTCATGAATTCGAAAAATAAGACAGTTATTCCTTAAATACATTGTAATTCTACACAAAAACTCACAACTATTACGTAACCCTGTCCCTAAAAGCACAACACAGTAGTGATGACACAGTGTTCGTTGACATTGAATCATTTTTGGGTGTAACATTAAATGGTTGATTTCTCTTTTTACAGAATGGTGACACTGACGATATAGAAAAGAACTTTTTATTTCTACATGAATATCTTTATTATTATGGAAGACTACCTGTAAATCTTAATTTAATGATAGAGGATTTTGAAATACTGTCTAATTGCTCAGTTTTAAGCATAATATAAGTTGTGTGTGTTTTTAAAATAATATTTCATGAAAGTTAAAACATTTGCACATTTCATGGGAATCTATTTATATAATGACGGCGGAAATCTCCTTCCACCCATTCAATACAATTTTAGGGCTCAGATGTGATTGACAGGTGTGACCGCTATACAGGGATGCTTACTCCTCTCAGGCACCTGATCCCAACTTTAGAATTTAAAGGAGGCCGTGTTTTACATACGTACACTTTAGTATTTGTTTATGGATTTTTGAGATTGATCGTTTTAGTTATCTTTAGTTTTACCCTATAGTCAAAATGTCTTCAGTGAAAATGAATATAACATTTAATCGAGATTTGAAATAAAGGAAGTAAATTTATTTTCATCTTCTGCAGAACGAACGTCCTGGCTGATCTTAAAATTGATCGTTGATTAAATATTACTTACTAAGTACGTAAAGGGAAGCCCAATATCACGTCAGATAAATATAAATATAAAGAAAGCTGTTTTTTTGTGATTATTTTAGTAAAATTACTTACTCCAGCAATCACTTTAGCAAATAAATTGGTAAGTAAGTAAATCAAAATACTTTCTTTGCTAAAGTCATGGTTTGTGGCAAGAAATTTAAACATGTTTAGGTAGTAATGGTAAGAATAAACTATGTCTGTGACGTATTTTATAACCAGGAAGTGTAACGGTACAACTTTTACTTATAATATTTAAATTGTAATACGCTGCATGAAAACGATGAAAATACTTTTCAAAGCATTACAGGTTCGGACTGTGCTACCTAGAGCAATAACAAATTTCAATTTCTTCAGGTATGGCAAAGTGTATCCGCCCTGTGTCAGCAGACACATCCGCAATGGATAGATTTCACTCCCCCGGAAGTAATAGGATAAATCACTTGGGGAGACAGATTTCAATTGGTGAGTACTCTTTGTTTTCCGTTTGTTTTCCTTAGAACCGATTTCAAAGTCACGTGACAATGAATTATCTCTGTTGGGTTGTAGTTCCAGTGACCATATCAACTGAGAAAAGGAACACAGAATTCAACGAATCACGGCACCAGGATGCTACACACACTAATGAATAACAATTTTTATATTTTCTTGGAATAATGAGTGTTCATACATACACAATCATAACCAAATTCTCCTTGCGTGGGATTTAGCCAACGAAATTAGACTAACGTCATCGGGTCTTGAGTGAAAAATCTAGTGAGCATCGTCATGATCGTGTGATTGCAAATCAAACATTGCCTTCAGTTTTTTCCTTGGCAGCAGTAGAGTATAATATCAATATGAACAGATACAGGAAAGTGCTTCATCACAGAGACATCAAGGAGAAAATAAAGGTCTTAAAGAACGGAACTTTCTTTAATTAAGTAAACTTAATCTAAAATGAAAGACAGATGATACAAATAAAAATGGATGCCTGAATTGGTATACATTTCCTAGCAAATGTTTGTTGCAAATGATGCAACAAATAAATTTCGAAAATATTGAGAAATGGTATACCTTCTGTGATGTTTAGAAATCTATCCTTCTGCAGCCATCCTTATTAATCTATACAATACTTTTCAAATCATATTCCACTTTTTGTGAAATTCTGAAATAAAAAATTAAAAACTACACGTTAAAATTTGTTCATTTTACTCATTGAAACATGGCTCTGGTTGTTATTTTCAAATTCTTTGACAACTTTTTTTTGCATTATCTGTCCTTAATGTATTTATTTCTCAGGCGAAAAATTGATTGATTGTTCATTGTTTAACGTTCCTCTCGAGAATTTTTCATTCATATGAAGACATCACCACTCGCCGGTGGAGAGCCGCAAATTTTGTTTTATACTCGGCACGCAGGAAACTCATGGGAAAGAAGAAAACATCGCCATGACATGATAACATATTCAATTGCTTGTTACGTGTATCATTTTGAAAGTATTTTATTATGCTGTTAATCAAAATAGAATAAAATGTAATATTTTAATACTATATAAAGTAAAAATGAATCAAATACGAGTGTCAAAATTTGTAAGATTTATTTTGCAAGTTTTAACACACGTATATGGCAACAGATTTATGCTATAGAAAAATTATCAGATTTTTGTAAGACAAAATAGTGTAAAAAATAGTATAACTATATGTAACTTTTAATACACGATGTTTCTTTTGATTCGTAACTACCTTATGTAAATCAATAGTTAGGTCTTCATCATTTTTTATGTTATATAAAATGCATTTTAGAGGACTTGGATTTACTAAAGTAATTCTACAAGTGATAATCCAACATTTACTCATAACAATTTTCCTAAGAGAAAATTCGTCAAAATTATATGTCAGTTTTGAATATCTTTAATATTTCAAAAAACCAAAATGAATTTGAATAACCATATCAATATTGGATTTCGAGGCACCATCAAAATTAGCACAATGAAACATATGGAGATAAGGAACAGTATTCAAGATCAAAAGTGCATAAGACAATACAAAACGTTAGTCAGCATTTAACATCATACCATCATCAAGATTCATTTGTGAATGTGTAGACACTGTTTCGTTTCTATCGCTCATATTTATGAACAGGATTTAAAAACACAAAAGGATATACGTCTGTCAACAGTGGATGTTGACTCCTCCTAGTCACCTGTAGGCAAGCTTATGATAACAATAATTACCACTTTTAAAACCGAGGCGGGCTACTAAAAGATAAGTTGATGTTGCAATGATATCAACAACCTCGTCTTAAGTCACTTATTTGTTTGGAGGTTAAACCTTTCATTTGGTCATTCTTTATTTTTATTTATATGCATGTTTCATAACAACTGATAGCATTGTTATATGCTACATGTAAACTTGGTTGGATAATTATATTCCGTTACAATTACATTACATTGAATTTGATTTACGTTAATGTCTCAACGTTTGACCGCTCAACAGAGAATGATTAATTCTATAAACTACCGATTCTTCTTCAGAAATATAATTAAGGGGTCCATGTATTAAACCCTTTTTACAGATTTGTGTAATTTAAAAGAGTTATAGTTCGATCACTCTTTGTTACTTTCATCTTTTTCATTGTTACTAGCATTAGTAAACACGAGATCAATATTATATTTCCACGATCCCAAAAGAATCGGTTTTTAGTATTTTCATATTTCCCTAAGAAATCAGATTTATATTTTGAATGCCTTGCAGAACAGCATTTAGTAGAAATGACCTTTAAATTAAGAAATATATCTCCTTAGCTTATCACACTGTCAAAAATCATTGCATGGCTTCGCATTCTGTCTATTGCAACATTATACAGTTCAAGTGAGTTCAGAAGGTTGAACATTTGAATAAACTACACTTGTGGTATCTTAATAAATTCTTATGCATTTCAGGCCTAGTAGTTCATAATATCAGGACAAAAAAGTGATAAGATTTGGAATATAAATCCCCATCAACATCGAAAGTTAAAACAGAAAGTTTAATATCCTAGTTAAAATTAGTAACGTCATACAAGTAACAGGGAACCAATTTATACCCTTAACGACACCTGATGCATATCCATTAATGGTATCTATTTATCACATCATAGTATTTATCAGGTATCACTTTTTGCCAAGAAATAATAATATTCAATATCATATGAACTGCAGTTCATTTGGTAAAAAAAAATAAAATAAAACCTCCTTGAGGTTTAATCTAAAATTAGTTTATTTACCGTTAGATGAAGACCTCATTAGAGAAATTCCCATACAGACAGTGCATGTATAAAACTATATAAAGGGATACATAACAAAAAATACATCAACCTATGTTGTGTACACAATATACGACATAAAATTTTCCTTCTGTTAAATAATTTTTTTTACTTTTAGCTATGACAAAGTGCATCCGACCTGTTTCAGCAGACAAGTCTGCCATCGAGAGGTTTCATAAACCTGGTAAAATCAAAATCCATCATTTCGAAAGACAGATTCCTATTTGTAAGTGCAATTGTTTTTTTGTGACATTTTCTTTATCTTATTATTTTCTTATAAGAGAAAATATTGTAATTTTTAATTTTTTCTCTATCTCAAGGTCCATATGAATCTGAGAAAACAGAACACGAGATAATATTCCAACTACATAGAACAAACAAATTGATGCAGATAAAGTTAATTTTAACTTCTCTATTGTGTCGAACTGACCAAAATGTTAAACGACATTGAACCTGATTCGGAAAAAACCCAAATTTGCTTAAAATAAGATCAGAATACAATTACAACGTGTAATGACATGATTAGAACATCAGTAAATCTTCAGCGTTTTATTGTGGATTACAACATTTAACAGTGTTCAAACACGATTCTTGGCAGTGATTGTTAACATTTTACTGATGGACCTACTGTAGTATTTACCTACGTGATACTCAACTTCTTATAGGATGGCAAAGGAATCTTAACATTTCTAAAATGAAATGGCAGGGAAAAAATCCTTTCAACTTAATCAAAAAAAAAAAAAAAACAGAGAAGGAAACAAGCAAAACCGGTCCATTTAGGACTCCAAAAAATTGGATCCTAAAAAGGAATATTTAAAATATGAAAAATCTCCGCACACTGATTGAAGTCGAACAGAAAATGCTGACTGATGTTTTTCAAACTAATTGTTTGGACACAAATTTGTTTTGGAGGTCAGTGATTGAAATTCTCCAAATCGTAACTGTGTCGTAGACTTTTAAGTTATAATAATGCTGTTCGTTATCTCCATATATTTCACAAAAAGTTCATTTTATCAATAAGATTTATAAACTCTTTAAATGTAAAATAAAAAAGGATGGGTATTTCTGTATTGCATTAAAAAATACAATCAATGTATTGTGAAATATTAGTTTTTGAACACATTCTCAAGATAAATCGAGCAGTATTTTTTTTATATAAATATATACATGTAAATATATAACAACACTATTACAGCTGCTTAAATGTTCAGTTATCCATTATATAATATTTGAAGAATTATCAGTTAAAATTTCTCATTTGTATATATATCCCATGTTTACTCTCGATACATATTCGTGAGCATCAATTTATGTGGATTTAGCAAAAGTCACTGTTTCGAGGATCTGTAAATTATTGGATAATGATCAAATTATAGAAAAAATTTCAAATTTTTGTTTATTCTAATTTATTCTTTATACGCTTCAGCGTGAATCATAACGCCTCTTACAATATTAAGGGGACGTTCATATTTAACAATTTAATGTGTTTATAATCTGTACAATTGAAGCCAGTTATGAACGGAGAGTAATGAATTAGTTATACTAATTTTTGTTTAACGATATCGTTTTATTTTGCAGGTTATAATTTGTGTTGGACCGTTAGATTGTGTTAAAAAAAACGAATTTATACATTTACCTCTGATTATCTATCATCTTTAGTTGTTTTACCGTTGATGGTATATGCAAACTGTTCATATTCAAAATATCCGTCTATATTAAAAAATCCGTCAAATATGAAAAAAAATGTAGCAGACTATAAGATGTCTTTTATTTTAAGGTAACTAGATACACGTATGCGTCTTATTATGAGTGGTGGTGGTGGTTGATTCATTGAATGCTGCAGCGAGTGAAGGTTTCTTTTCTTTTATTCAAGCATTTATCAAGCATTCTGGTAGATTTCCTTGTTGATTAGTGTCCCAATATATGAATTTGTACAAAACTTTGTGTATTTATACATATCTTAAAAATGCATCAATTTGTTTACTTTGTTCAAATTCTGTATACTTCAAAAATTTATGTTTAACTTTGACAACTGAAATGTGTAATTTACGTGTAGTAGGTGTTTTAAGTTTTCAGAACCTGTGACCAATCCCTTTGTAATTAAATTACAATAAAATATATTCAAATCAGAAGATTGCCATAAATTTTGAAGTTAGAAAATATGAATGAAGTTTTAAAGAGAATCAAAATCTTTTGTTTATTAGCTCACCTGCGCCGAAGGCTCAAGTGAGCTTTTCTGATCAAAATTTGTCCGTCGTCTGTCGTTGTCGTTGTTGTTGTCGTCGTTGTCGTCGTTGTCGTCGTAAACTTTTCACATTTTCATCTTCTCCTCAAGAACCACTGGACCAATTTCAACCAAACTTGCTACAAAGTATCCTTGGGTAAAGGGGATTCAAGTTTGTTCAAATGAAGGGCCACGCCCTCTTCAAAGGGGAGATAATCATTTGTTAAAAATTAATGGCATTTTTAAAAAAATCTTCTTCTCAAGAACCGCTGGGCCAGGAAACATGAAACTCATGTGGAAGCATCCTCAGATAGTGTAGATTCAAGTTTGTTCAAATCATGAACCCCAGGAGTAGAGTGGGGTCACAATGGGGGATCAAAGTTTAACATAGAAATAGAAAGGAAAAATCTTTTTAAAAAATTCTTTTCAAGAACAGCAAAGCAATTATTGGTTATAGTTACATTGAAGCACCCTCAGGTAGTGAGTGATTCTGTATTATTGAATGCAGAATCAATTTTATATAGTTTGTGTACGTCAGAAATAAAATCAACAGAGGACTGAGTTTGTTTATTTTTTTTTCGATCGGGCGCGGTGTACCAATATCTGAAAACGAGGCGCAGCCATACTTGATGTGGAGTACTGGAAGATTTTTTTTAGAAACGCGGAACGTAAAGAAAAATATTCATTGATCATTGCTGATTGATAGTTTCATTATGTAAGGTTTGAAAAGAGTTAAATTTATCTGATTAATTACAGCCTTTAGTATATTTATTCATACAGTCTTATTGCAGAGTGTTTCGGCGCAATATAATACTGCGCAGTTTATAAAGTTTCGGAGAAAAATCACACGGAGAACAAGTCACTGCTACATTTTACGAGTGTAAAAAGATTAATAAAAAGTTCCACTAGTCGTTTCAGAACCGGTTTGATATTTAAGGATGCGGATGACTCATTGTCAGTAAAAGAAGTAGTACAACTTGTTTATAAAAGTTTGCAGAAAGGAAACTCCTACATATATCAAACATATTTGCATATGATTTTGTGTCGATGGTGTAGAGGAATATTACTACAGGTTCCTGGCAATTTGCTAAAATAAAGTATAGTAAAATGTAATTAAAAAAAAGAGATACCAGTAGAATAAAAGGATAATATAGATGTTCATGTTGTTAATTATTATTGTAATGTTTTATGTGTTATATAATCAGGAGTCTAAATCAACTACAAAAAATGAAGATGAACAAATAGCCTAGTTCTTTTTTATTTAAACATTTATAATTATACTTATATACTACATATGTTGAAAAATTAGTAATCTCAAAAATATTTCTAAGGTGGTTGTGAATATTTTTTTTCTTAAGGAGGCTAGGTGGTCAACAAATTATTTTATTTTATTAACCACCAGATATAACTTAATTTTTGGAATATGGTATCTTAAGCTGTCAAATATCATTTGGCAAAGAAAAATTTCATAAATTTTAATTTTAAGGATGCTCATTACACCACTTTTTGATGATGTACTACACAAAAAAATAAAACCTCTATTGTTTCGACCATTTTCTTCTGGGGACGAATTATACAGGCACCTCTATTATATGACCCTGACCTTTTAAAACGCTTTTAAAATAGATGAAACATGCGGTGCTATAAACAGTGAAAACAAAGTAACGGATACATTATGCATAGTCTAAGAAGGATTGCTTTTAAGCAGAAACAATTCAACAAAAGAAAACAACAGCCAAATCTTCGACAAACAAGTATTGTGCAATTTCATAGCGATGCATGCAGTGAGCTCTATCAATGACATGTTTGTATGGAGGAATTTTGAGTTGAAATCTACAACCATATTGAAATTAAAAAACACTTTTTTTTTCTTTGCATTATTTACTGTGTTGATGTTAATTTATATGTTTGCTTTATTGATTTAAATATATAACTCTGAGAATTTTAAGTTTTGTTCTGAATTTTAGATGTCAAACGTTCCTTAGTGTTTTGAGTCTTGGCTAATTAGGAAAGATAACTCTTGAAAGCGGACTTTTTATACCAAATATTTTTTAAATTGGAATTTTTATTTCGTTTAAACATTCTTCATTCAATTTGTCGCATGTAATTCATTGAAATACATGCCTTGTCTCTTCAGAACTCATTTTCTTAATGTTTTGTGCACAGATTAAAAAGATAATGACATATATTGTTTTTTGGGAGAAAATTATTTTTTAAAATAAAATTAATAGTAGGTTTTATGAGGTATTTTCACTGTGACAGTGTGTACTTGTCTGAAGAAGATGCCCATCATTTGACACTGAAAGTTCTCAAATTCTGGTAATTATAAACTTTAAATAAAACATTTCACTAAAATTAGACAAAAGCTGAAAAATTCTCTAAAAATATTTATGATATCAATACCTCGTTCTGGATATTTGACATCTTCATTATAAGTGGTGTTGTAATGAAATCTAAAATAAACTGTGGATGTAATGAGCCACCTTAAAACTTAATCATTTTATCATATCTTTATAATTATATAGAGCTCTTCTTCTAAAGGAGATCAAAATGGTCTAAAAATGGCCTCGACCACCCAGCCTCCTTAAAATTTCAAACCAAAATTTAGCTTCCATTCAGTGCCTTAATATTGTTTCCACCATTATTTACCTTGAACTGGTGATCATTCTTGACAGTGTTCATTTGTAAAGTAATATGGTTTTCTTAGCATTAACAGTTTTTTAAAAATGTTTCATTGCCGAACCAAATGGGACCTATATTCTCTGTTGAACTTATCTAAGTAATCTTACACAATCTTCAGGAAAACTTCTAAAACTATCTTTCCAGTCAGACCCCTGGACCTTTAAAATTTACTGGCCCACCCATCATCAGAAAACCACGGGTGATCTTGTCTTTACTAATCTTTAATAAATTTGCCAAGTTGAAGTGAATTTTGCCCCGCAAGCTATGTCATAACCGTTTGTATTTTACTTATAAAACACATTTCTTTTGGAAAACCATTAACTTAAAGGTACAAGTTACATTTTATATGAATGAGCAGAGGGTTTATGAACCTTAGTAGGGATATATGGTAACATTTTTGTCGCATTTTCACAGATGCTTGAAATTTTCACATTATCTTCTCTGTGGCATGCTTAATGGTGGAATACATTTTTGTTCAAAATCAGAGCAAGTTTAAGGTCGATAAAAGAAAAATTCATAATTTGTGTCCAGTCCATATCTTTATTATAGATAAACTTGGTGAGTTCCTATTTTACTCGATTGCTTGTGGCCTGAGGGTGTGTCATTACCTTGACCAAAGGTCATTTGTTAAGTTAAAGGTCACTGAAACAAAACATTCATCAGGGTCAAGTCCATATCTTTCTCATGGATAAACTTGGCAAGTTCCATTTTTTACACTATTTCAAAGATTGCTTATGACCTGAATGTGTGTCATGAATTTAACTCGAGGTCTTTTGGGCAAGTTAAAGGTCGCTGAAAGAATTGGTACATAATTTGTGTTCAATGCATATTTTTATGCACCCTGATTGAAAGATCTGAGGCATATATTGTTTTTGTCCTGTCTGTTTATTTGTTTGTCTGCAAACTTTAACCTATGTCATAACTTTTGAACCATGAATGAAAGTGACTTCATATTTGACATTCATACTCCACTATTAAACTTCTTTTAAATAACACCAAGGTCAATGACCTTGTGACATTGACTGTGACCTATATGCTAAAAATAGTTTTTTCCTGCAAACTTGAACCTTCGCTCTTTATATTTGGTATGCATACACCACTGATGAAGCTCTTTTAAATGACTTTATGTGACCTTGACTATGACCTATACTCTAAATATAGCTTTTTTGTCAGCAAACTTTAACCTTCGGCATAATTTTTGAACAAAGAAAGAAAAAGACTATATATTTGATACAAAAGTCAATGGCCTTTTCACCTTGACTATATGCTAAATATAGCTCATTTGAACCTTCACCATAACTTTTGAACCATGAGAGATAGAGACTCTATATTTGGTATGCATACTTCACTAATCAAGTTCTTTCAAATGACAATGACCTTGTGACTGTGACCTACATGCTATAAATATGTTTTTTAACTTTGTTGCCCCTGGGCGCTTACCATATGGTGGGATTCATTTCTGTATAAATAATAGGATACTCTAACCAATCTTAGATAGTATAGATTATAATGTTCTTGTATTTTTGTAGATCAGAGAATGCCTAGGAAGAAGAGCTGGAAGAAAGCTGCTGTGAAGAAGACGAAATCTTGTAAGGCAGATGTGGGTGACAAGTACCCCACAGATGTTGGCCACGTCCAACCATCTGTGCCTCTGGGTGTAGGCCACGTCCTAACACCTATGACATCTGTACCGGCAGGGGTGATCTCTACCACCCCTGTGACAGTGGTCTCTGCGGCTCTCCCTGAGACCACTTTGAATCAGAATTTATCTCAGATTTTTACTCAGAATTCATCTCAGTTGCTTACTCAGAATATCTCTCAGATTACAACTCAGAATATCACTCAATTTACAATGAACAATATTCCAAATGAAACAACACATGCACTGCAAGGTGATTGTATGCATCAGAATTTAGATAATCTGGTGTTTGGGTCTTTTCATCAGGGAAGCATGAGGTTTTCATCATTTTCAAGAGGTAATCAGTGTACATGCAATTCACTCATGATGTTGTCGAATTCATATGAAAATTTTTCATTCACTAGTTCCTTTTTAGATCAGACTCTGCTCAAGGGAGATAATTTGTACAACACAGTTGTGAAGAATCTTAAGAGTGCTGGAAAACTGAAAAGTAGATTACTGATGTTTGATGAATTACCAATTCATATTGATTCTGGTGAAAATCACCACATGGTTGATAAGTTTGATACATTGTTTGGCTTATTAGTTACAGATGATAACAGAAATCAAGTTCAGACTCTACATGAATGTCTGCAACAGGCATTGGGATTATCTAGATATGTATTAATAATGATTGGCTCGATATGTTCAGCACTGTACAAAGCTTCAAACAATGATTTTTATTTTTTTGACTCGCATTCACATGGGGAAAATGGTTTGTCTGATTGTGATGGAAAGTCTTTGATGAGACACAGTTGCTGCTTAAATGATTTGTTAGGGTTTCTGTATGCAATGTATGAAAGTATGCACATTGAATTTGCAACTGAATTTGAAGTGATGCCTGTTGCCTTTCGTACACTTATTCATAGCTTCCCAAGCAATAATCAAAGTGTACATCAATATTGTAGATCAGATCAGTCAACAACAACTGCATTCACAAACAAACAATTTGTTGGTAGTAATAATGGTCACTTAAAAACAACAGAGATAAAGAAAGATAAAAAGGATTACATGAGAGAATATATGAGAAACAAAAGACAGGATCCAGAGTTTAAAAACAAGGAAAGGGACAGCAAGAGAACCAAAAGACAAGATTCAGAGTATAAAGGAAAAGAGAGAGACAGTAAGAGAAACAAGAGACAAGATCCAGATTTTAAAAACAAGGAAAGAGACGGTATGAGAAACAAGAGAAAAGAACAAGAGTTTAAAGACAAGGAAAGGGACAGTAAGAGAAACAAAAGACAAGATTCAGAGTATAAAGGAAAAGAAAGAGACAGCAAGAGAAACAAGAGACAAAATCCAGAGTTTAAAGACAAGGAAAGGGACAGTATGAGAAATAAGCGACAAGATTTAGAGTATAAAGGAAAAGAAAGGCAGAGTAAAAGAGACAAGCGACAAGATCCAGAGTTTAAAGGAAGAGAAAGAGACAGCAAGAGAAACAAGAGATAATATCCAGAGTTTAAAGACAAGGAAAGAGACAGTATGAGAAACAAGCGCCAAGATCCAGAGTTTAAAGACAAGGAAAGAGACAGTATGAGAAACAAGCGACAAGATCTAGAGTTTAAAGACAAGGAAAGAGATAGTATGAGAAACAAACGGCAAGATTCAGAGTATAAAGGAAAGGAAACAGACAGCAAGAGAAACAAGAGAAAAAATCAAGAGTTTAAAGACAAGGAAAGAGACAGTATGAGAAACAAGAGACAAGATCCAGAGTTTAAAGACAAGGAAGGAGACAGTAAGAGATTTAAAAGGCAAGAAGAAAAATACAGGCATGATGAGCAAATAAGAGATTTAACGAAGAAAAAGGAAATGAGACGTAATCCTAACCTGTTAGAAAAAGAGAGATTAAAGAAGAAAGAAAAAAGAAAAAATGAAGAATATAGAACATCAGAAAATATTGCTGCAAAACAATCAAAAGCACACTCACGGGAGAATTTGGACTATGTTAAAACTGAAAAACACAGATACAGAAAAAGTAAATTTGGAATTGATGCAGAGGAGTGTGGTGACAATTTTCACAACAATGTAAGATTGGGTCCTGTGTTTGTATGCACATGTTGCCAACAGACATGGTTTCGTGAAAGTGTTTCAAATGTCGATAATGTTTTGTTGGATGCTGAAATCAAAAGAAAGTATCTTACTAATACAAAGTCTGTAAATGGGCAGGAATGGATATGCAACACTTGCAATTCAAGCTTAAAAGGAAGTCAAACTCCAAAACTCTCTTTTGCAAATGGAATGACATGGGTACAAAAACCAAGTGAATTAAATTTGTTACCATTGGAAGAAAGGCTTGTATCCTTAAGAATTCCTTTCATGCAGATAAGAGAATTACCAAGAGGTGGGCAGTATTCTGTAAAAGGAAATGTTGTAAATGTGCCAGTTGACATACAACCAACAATCAATAGTCTTCCAAGGAGACTTGATGAAAATATCACAATACCTGTGAAGTTAAAAAGAAAACTATCTTTTCAGCACTCTTATTGTCATGAAAATATCCGACCTACAAAGGTTTTGATTGCTTTACATTGGTTAATGAAAAACAGTGAACATTATCAGAATTCAAACATAAACATAGATGACAACTGGTTCCATGAAGTTACCAATTCAGCAAACGAATTAATGAGAGAGTTTATTGAGGGTCATACTAATCAAGGTTCAACAATGCATGATGAATCAGATGAATCAGACTCTGATGAATTCTGTGAAGTTGATAGTAGCGGTAAGGATGGAAATTGTGATACACTACTAGACAGTGACTCGTATGATATGAATCAGGTCTTCACATTTGCTCCAGGAGAGGGACAACGTCCACTTAGTTTGTATCAAGATCAGATGGCTGAGTATTTGTCATTTCCAACAATATTTTGTGGTAAAGGAAGAGTAGAAAACAATCAGCGTCAAATACTTGTGAAACCTGATTCAGAACTTGAAAAGTTGAATGCCAACTCCACAGACATAGAATGCAGTAACATAGTCAAAAGATATGCAAAACGTCCAAAACAACTTGAAAACTGGTGTTTAGCTAACTATGTCTCACAGATAGATGTAGTTTTCCCAAAAGAAAATATAACTGAGTTGTCTGAAAAGGAAAACAATGATGATGAGATGCACCAGTCAGAAAATGAAGACAGTGGATCCGATACTGAAAGTGAATTTAATGATGACAGCACATTAGTTGTGTTGAAAAATGGAATCAAAATCAAGCGCAGAAAAACGCCAAGAGTTTTAAGATACGTGCGCTTTAGTTTAAAGACAGACCCAGAAAATTACTATAGAGAAAAACTAATGCTGTTCACTCCATGGCGAAATGAAAGTTCTGATCTTCTGTGTGGACAGCAGAGCTTTGAGCAGTCTTTTAACCAGAAGAAATTTTTCTTAACTCAGAAAATTAAACAGTATGAACACAATGCTGATGCACTTGAGCAGGCAGAACAAATGGCGCAAGATGATTTGACAGAAGCATATGATGAATTAGCTCCTGGTGCTCAACAAACTGAGGCAGAAGATGAATATGAAGGAAATGTTGACTCCGAAAAATTTGTTCACTTTAATCCTGAAAGACCAATTGAACAGAGAGAGTATGATATCGGAAATGATGTTGGAATTCCATCAACAAGACAACTGAGTGAGCAGAGTTCTGTTAGATTACCTGATGATGAGTATTTAAAGCTTGTAGCCAGTCTGAATTTGAAGCAACGTGAATTCTTCAATCATGTTATGCATTGGATCAAATGTAAACAGGAACCTATTCATGCATATCTCTCAGGAGGTGTAGGCGTTGGGAAGTCAGTGTTAATCAGAGCTCTTTATCAAGCTTTACATCGGTATTTATGTTCTAAAGAGGGAGAAAATCCAGACGATATACGAATTCTTCTTTGTGCATACACTGGTAAAGCTGCATTTAACATTGGTGGTCAAACAATTGCTTCTGCATTTCATCAGAAAATTAACCAGAGGCAGCAAAACATGCATTGTGATGAACTGAACACATTTAGAACTAAATACAGAAATTTGTCAGTTGTCATCATAGATGAAATTTCAATGGTTGGCAATGCAAAGTTGGAATTCATCAACAATAGACTTCAGCTTTTAACTGGTTTGAAGAGGCCTTTTGGAGACATTAGTATTATTGCTGTTGGAGATTTCTTTCAACTAAAACCAATCATGGATGGATGGATTTTTCAGGATTTAAAACAAAATTCCCAAGCACTCGCATGTAATCTTTGGAGGGAAAACTTCACCTTATTTGAGTTAGATGAAGTAATGCGACAAAAGGATGACTTATCATTTGCACAGCTTTTGAACCGTCTTCGTCACAATGAGATGACTTCTGGGGATTTGGATATAATTCACAATTGCATCATTACTGAAAATAGTCCAAATTATCCACACAATGCTCCCCATCTGTTTACAATGAATGCAAAAGTAGATGAATATAACAATAAACTTATAGAGCAACTTCCTGGTGAAAAAGTCATTGTGAAAGCTGTTGACAGTGTCCTTCAAGACCATAGTAAGACTGTGAAAGACCGACTACTCAGATCATTACAAAATCAAGATGATGTAAGCAAAACTGCAAACCTCATGACAAGACTAACTCTAGCCATTGGAATGATATATGACATTACAGTTAATATTGATGTTACTGATGGCTTGACAAATGGTTCATCATGTACTGTATATCTTGTTGAAAACAGATTACCAGGTGTATCAAGGCCAAGTATAGTGTGGGTGAAGTTTTTGGATTCTGCAGTAGGGAGAAGTACTCGACAGAAATACCGCCACCTTTACCATGATGATGTTATGGATGATTGGACACCAATATTTGACTGTCAGCGATCTTTTGTTTTCAATTCAACTACATACCAAAGAATACAGTTTCCTTTAAGACCAGCTGCTGGTAAGACAATCCATAAGGCTCAGGGCTGCACTGTTGATGAAATTGTAGTAGATTTGTCTCAGTCAAGGATAAGGAAAACACCCCACATTCATTATGTAGCTCTTAGTAGAGTTAGATCTGTTGACAAGTTGCATATTCTGAATTTCAATGAGCAAGCATTAACTGTGGATGAAAAAGTTGTAGAAGAAATGGAAAGAATGAGGAAGGAAGCACCTCTAAAACTGTGTTATCTTCCATTGTACAAAATAGAGCAGAACAAACTAAAAATTAAGTTAAATAATGCAAGATCTCTTCACAAACAAATTTCGATGAAATTAAAAATGAACCCAATGTTGTAGCATCAGATGTTATTGGTTTTTCAGAATCAAGATTAACCATCAATGATGAACAGAATTTTATGATGGAAGGTTACTTGACTTTGTTTAATCATGAAAAGAGAAGTGACAGCAATCGTCCTCATCATGGAACAGCATTATATGTTAAACAAGACCATATGATGACATGTATCTCAAAATTCAGCAACACTTTGCTTGAATTCATCATAGCTTTAATAAATTTCAGAGACCTTGGAGAAGTGCAGATAGTTGTTTTATACAAGTTCCCAGCATGTTCTTTTAAAGAATTTGAACGTGAAGTTATGCTGCACTTAAAACCTTTCGTAGACACAAAGAAAAAATTGATAATTCTTGGAGATTTCAATTTTGATTTGTTTACAGGTCACAAAGAATTTCTTAACTTTATGAAGTTGAATTTAAAGTGCACACAAATTGTACAAAAAGTAACTCATGATTCAGGTTCACAACTTGATTTGATTTTCACAAACTTCCCTCATTGTGAAACTGATGTGATTGAGGCATATTGGTCTGACCATAAAATGGTTTACTGTACATATACTTTATAAGTATGATAAAAGAGACTCAAGAGTATTTATTTGGGGGAGATATGTCATCTTGTCCCCTCTCCCACCTACCAATGTGCCAGTGTCACTTAGTGACATTTGGTACATTGATTACTGTATACAGGGTAATATTCACCCTGGAAGTGTATTTTCACCCTTTCACACTATTTTGAAATATTTTAAATTCTCCCAAGTCAAAGTTTTATTGAAGAAATCATTCTGTGTTCTTTTAATTTACCCCGTTTTAAATTTGTCTACTTCTAAGATGGAAGACAGGGGGGAAAATAAAATGGGTTGAATATTTCCCTGTATACAGTATCTTATAGGCACCAATTACTTGATGTAAAATTTTGTTTGTTTTTAGGCATATGTATACTTTAAACTGTATTTTATATGCATGCATGGAATAGCCTAAAAAAAATTGCAAAATGCTCATTAATGATCACAAAACAATTGGACTAAACAGGAATCCTTCATTACGACTTTTATTTCGGGTTATAATTTTCAACAGACAATTAATAAATGTAAAAAATAATTGAATGTTGCATGTTAAGGAAATTTCATTTACCATCAATGACAATCATTCATGTCAAAAAAAATGATGATCATTGTATTATGTGTTAATATTTATAAATTATGTATATACTGTATTAATGTTCGTGAGTTAGTTTCACCCTTATGTTTACATTCTTTTCTTTAATGATACATGAGTATTATGAACTTGATATTTTGAATATATTAAAATGTAATATTTTGAGATTACATGAATTGTTTACAAAGTTTAATTGAAAGAAATTAATGAGTTCTGCTAAATAATTTTAGAGCTGTATTAGAAATATACACCTGCATCAAGTGATTGGTATCTTTGATATATGTTCAACACTGTATTCTATAGTTTTATGAAGTAAATTCAACGAATATTATATCTTTTCATGAAAAAATTACTGAAAAGAAATATTATGTCTTAATGTGTCTAGTCCATACAGAACAATACTGAAGTATGTTGAGAGAATAAACTTTTACAGTGTGCATGAATTTATATTTTTTCCAGAGCAAATGTAATGTTACATTTTCAGTGTAAAAATTCTTTATCATTCATGTAATTCAAGTCTTTATGTAATTACTTTATAATCAACCTCATGCAGTATTGTAGATAATTCACAATTGCTAAGGCTTCAAACAGACTGGGTGGTCAACAAATTAACCAATAGATGCACCTCAAAATGAAATACTTGCATGCAAATGTTCACACACTTTATTTAAAGCCATTATCTATCCAGCATACTTATTGATTTTTGTTTAGACTTGTTTATTCTTGTAGCTGAATTAGAATTTGATACATTAATTTTGAAAGCACAGCTCAGTTAGAGATTTATATATACAGTATAAATATATATATATATATATATATCATTTAGATCATTTTGTTTTGAAATAATGTTCATTGTATATATGAAACTTTGTGTTGAAATATTTTAATCGACTTGATAATTTATCTTTTTTGATTTTTTTGTCCTAAAATTTTAAGTTTATTGTATTTTTTTGTATTTCAAAACATTCAGAAATGACTTTGAACATTTACCTTTACTAGCTTTAGTTACCTGTGTAGAATAGGAAAAGCAACCTGCATAATCAGAGAGAAACTGACAACTCATTCTAAGTTACTAGTATGTATTGCTGATTTTAGTTAACTCCATATTAATTGATATTTAATTCTCTCCAGCATTGAGATATTTAATATGTGACCACCATTATATTATAATCTAATGAGAATCAACTATATATTAAACAATTATACCCAGGTAAGTATGGAAAGAGGGGGTCAATGGCCAGCACGTAAAGGGAGGTAAACCTACCTCTTTATAACATTACAATTTTTCTTATAAAAGAGAGGAAAAAAAAAAGGTGGATCACTATAATTTCTCATGACTAGTCTTTAAAATCAAAATTATTGATTGCAAAAAGATCTTAATCATTCCATATATTGATTTTACCGTCAAGTTTAGGCAATCTGATTCCTGCAGGTACTCCAATTAAATGTTACTCATTAAAAATTCTTTAAAAATAAAAGTTGATATTCAAAGTCAGAGTCTGTTGACCATTATATAAGTATTCACTTTCAGTTGCAATCTTTCCAATTTTCGCTTTCGTTTTGTATAGGAAAGATTTACTACTAAGTGAACTTAAAAATAAATACAGTGTATTTTGTATATCTTCAAATGATTTCTTTGATGTATTGAACTTTCCTCTAAACAAATGTTTGAAATGTTTGCAAAGCATCTAATTGTTTACTTGTATTGCTAGTGTCAGGAAGTTTTGCATTTCTGTTACAAAATTGTTGCACTATTGCATATTTGATACTGTGTGCATATATGCCAGTTGAAGTAATATAAAATTTAGATAGTTGATTGTTATTAGTTCCTCTAAGTTTTTATTATATATTACCGGTATCTACTAATTGTCAGATAAATTTTCACCAAAGATAATGAACAAGATAGGCATTAAGCACCGGTTGAAAAGAAAGCCATTCTTAGCAATTTTATGCTTAGATCAAGCCCAATTACAGTAAATGATTAAAAAGAGGAAGTACATTCACGAACATCTACTAAATGCATAATTCTTGCAAGTAAAGGTCTTTCACTCAGGTGAGCGATGTGACCCCTGGGCCTCTTGTTTTTATATTTAAAATGGGAGAAAATTCGGAAATAACTGTCTGTATACTTCCTGATATTCTACTGCATTTTATTGAGAAAATTTGAAGGAAATTTTTCAAAATCTGAAATGATTTCCTAAAAATTGAATAAAGAGTGGAGTTTAATGTAGTTGCTGTTTGACGTTTTTCATACTAATTGTTAGTCCATGATCTATACACTGGTTTCCTACTTTATTTCTAGCTGGCTCTGGTGCACATGTCCTTAGTTTTGTACCCATAGTACTGGGGTCTTTTCCCGATCATGACAAGGAGCACTCGGCAGGGGATGCTCACTCCTCCATCGCACCTGATCCCACCTCTGATATTTTGGCGGTCCGTGTTTGTTCTGCTCCTATTTTGTATTGTTTTATGGATTTTTGATTTTAAATACTGTTCTTTATCTCCATACGTTTAATTTAAATAGTAGGCAGTTACAAGACATTTTTCTTCTATTTTTAGTGTACACGTGCACCTTGGTTTTCGAGAAGTAAATAAATAAATAAATAAAAATCAGGATTTCAGAAAAGCTCATTCTCCGAAGCCTTTTTCATACCTCTGATGTTTAGAGGCACGTGTTTGCGTTACTTCCGATCTCCATTGTTTGAATGGACTTTGAAATTGAAAACTCTACATTGTTTCCATAACTCATTAGCTTATTACAGTAAAGTTAAATCATAATTTTTTTATGAAAATAGATGTATATGAAAGATATCATTTGAGTGGCGTCATTATTTAAATACAGATTCTGATTTATTTTTGACTTGTGTGGTCACCTCCCCTGCAGGCTTTTGTTTTGATCATCCATCGTTCAATTTGATCATGAAAGCAAAGGTCTAACAATAGGTATGAAATATGATTTCTCAAAGGAATTTTTCGAGACAAGACTTCACCTATGAATAAGAAAAATAAAAAATAAATGTTGGCCAGCATTTTATCAAGAATATATAAAAATGTTCAAAATCATTATGCTGTATTGTCATTAGACGTATGCAAGTGAAATAAGCAATTATACATATTCATTGAACGGTATCGTGTCGTCACTGAGATAATCATAACGTCATTTTAACGTCATTTAAAGTAATTGTTTTCTAACTTTGAAACGACTAGGAAGTTTTAATTCTTCTATTTCCGTCTTCACATCTTTAAACTTTTTATAGATGTTCTCTTTAAATTCTTATAAATATTTCAAAGTACTATTTAAAAGTTACTCCATATACGAAATTCATCTATTTCCTTATTTAGGAAATAATAGTTAACAATCCTCTACATATAATATGTATGTCTCACAAACGATTTAATCCTCTAAAGCATGCTGTGAGTAATATTAATTTTTAAATCGGGGCTAGGTATCAAACAAAAGTAATTTCTATTTTTGCGAGTCATGAAATCAAGGAAATAAAACAAGAGAAAATAATACTGCTTATGTAATAATTCGGACTGCCTTTAAAATCAATAATTGGCATTAGTTCACTTATGTGTAACAAAGAAACATAGGGAATTCCGAAAACATAATAGATATAAAGAGAGTAGAGAGTTTCATTATTTGATTAAAGTTATATTCGTTTATTTGGACTGACAGCAAAATGATATTTAGTTGGTAAGTTATAAATTGTTTAACAGGCCATGGTTTATTATATTATTATGATACTTCCTTTATACGCGTTAAAGTAATTTGAATAAAAATTTAGAAATAAGATGCTCAAGTCATGTCTAAATCTTAAGAAGTAACGCAATGTTTCACCATTTTTCGACATATTCTCGACACTATGTCATGTAAATTATAGAGTTTAATAAAGCATTGTAGATATTTCAATATTATAAAAGACATTTTATTTTGTAGAGTTGTAAAGATATTATGATACAATTTCATTCATAGATTAATTTCTTTTTCGAAGTTTGGTATCCAAAAAAAAAAATCAAATGTTCACAATGCTAACTATAGGTTACAATTCAATAGAAAAATTCGTTTAAAATTTAATATGTACAGTATAAATAAGTTTAAAATACGTCTAATTAGGACAATAAATGTAAAATTCATCAACTCAACTCTCTCTTCAGTTTACACTGTTTTGTATTTATGTTTCTTATATATCTCAGTTGATTCGATACCCAAGAGCATGCTCTATGAATGAACAATTTCTAAAACGAGGTAAATTTATTGAAAAAACAAGTTTCTGAAACAAGAATATTAGCAGTCTTGTGAATAGTCATCATTTCTTAAGTTCTATTGTCGATACAATTACATTGTCAGCAAATACAATTCCAGTGATGAATTGTATTTGCCGAAAAGGTAATTGCTGACTGATGTTTTTCATACGGATTGTTAGTCCATTATAGATACACCAAATTGTCGACGGATTTTCCGTTATTATACAATCATGACAAGGAGTACATGACGGGTGTGACCGTCGGCAGGGAATGCTCACTCTTTCATGGCACCTGATCCCACCTCTGATGTTTTGGAGGTCCGTGTTTGCTCTGCTCCTATTTTGTATTGTTAAATTGACTTTGGAGCTTTAAAACTGTTCGTTGCCTTCATAGATTTCATTTGAAAAATATTGATACCGCACATTTTTTAACAAGCATGTTGAATTAAGTAGATACTTCTGATAATCTAATAAGTGATATCCAAATAATTTTATTTCCTTTACGTTTTGCATTTTATATCCTGACCCAAATAAATCAATAAATAAACGTACACATTAACCGTTAAGGGGAGCTTTGTTTTTATTTTTACGCTAGTTTCGGAACAAATAAGGTAACTTACTACAAAATCAATATTGCTGTCATGTTTTAACGGATTAATGATTTGAGTGTCTATTAAACAATCACTCCAAAATATAAACACATGTTAGTTAAAGGGAATCTTATGGCTCTATTGTGTCCGAAGATAATACAATATTATTTTAAGTCACGTGTATACTTACTGCATTTGAGGAGATGATACAATGAATTACCAGCATTTAGATTCTATAATGACAAAAGTATGTATATGATGTTTAGGAAAAACTTTTTTGTTAATATAATTCCTTAATTGTTCAGTTGTTAGCCAAAAGTCAGGACATGCAGAATTTTTTTTATCGTATCAAACATGTTACATAAGTATTGTCTGAAACAGAAAGGTTTGACTTATTTAAAAGCATGTATAATTTCAATTTTTCTAGGTGTGGCAAAGTGTATCCGCCCTGTGTCAGCAGACACATCCGCGATGGATAGATTTCACTCCCCCGGAAGTAATAGGATAAATCACTTGGGGAGACAGATATCAATAAGTAAGCACTGTCCATTATTCTTTGTTTTTTGTAGAACAGTAGGATATGGCATTTCCCTATCTCCGTATTTTTGTAGATCCATGTGGGAATGAGGAGCAAGATATGGAATTCATAGAAAAACAAAAGCACAAGGAAAAACTCGGGAAAAAGACTAGTTTTTTAAAATGAGATATTGGCGATAAACTATCAGTTCAATGACAACAAACAGAATGATGTCAACGATTAGATCTATGATGAAAAAGAAAATTTATCAATTTGGTTAAATTGCAGATTTGATCTATTCATTAGTGAAAAGGAGAAAAGAGAAAGGGGAATCCAAATAATTTCCTTATATCCGTATTTTTCTTGATCCCTGTGTGAATGAGAAACAAGGCGTGGAGTACAAAAGAAACAAAGCACATGAAAATAAAAAAAAAAACCGCGAGGAAAACGACTAGTTTTTGCCTGAAATACTGGCGATAAACTTTTAATACAATGATAAAATTTCAGAAATAAGAATCAACTTCATGTAGCTAAAGTAAGAAAAAATAGTGTTTAACTGATCTCGCTGATTTTACAAGGAAGTCAAGGAATCATTTCTAGATTTATCTCTAGATTACGATGATATTGGAAATAATGACAAGGAGAACAGAAGAAGCACGTCTCCAGAATGTCTTCATTAATCTGGTGTTGATAAGGGAAAACAACCATCCAAATAATAACCTGACACTGAATTACATTAGATATTTATTTATATGTACTATGTCATATACCGAGTACAACGTTCATTTTATAGAATCAAATGTACGTTTTATAATTTTTTATCAATTTGTCTTTTTTTATGTGTTTCATTTATGTCATTAATAAATGACATATTTACAACAATACTCATTCTTGGTTTTTCATTCAATCTGAAAAATAACAGAGCTGTGGGAAACTTGGTTTTAAATTTGCACTATTATCATATGGAAGGCATAAAGTTATTTCTTTTCACTTTCTTGTAACATATAAACCAGGAAGAGACGTAGGAGACCATACACTTCCTCGTGGCTTATGTCAAAAACAAGGAACACATTACACAATACCGCAGTATTGATCTCTATTTAAACCGAAATCGAAACAAGAATGATGTCAGGAATTACGTCATTCTATGACAAATTTACGAATTTCTTAATAAATGACCTTGTATTAATTAAAATGACGTGAATTTTGTGTATGTGTTGTACAATCAAATGTTAATTAGTTGTTTATGTAAACCTTCTGTACTTTTTAAACCAGAATGTTCTCAAAGGCTTTACGAGTATATTTGACCTTTTTTCACCATAATACACTAATCTCAATACATGTCAATTGCAAATGGAAAAAGCCAGAAAAATAACATATTTCGAAACAATCATATCAAAAATACATCTGCACATTTCATTATTTAAAAAAAAATGTACCTGTATGCAAATTTAAAATGTCTGGTTTTTGGATAAAAAAATATAACACTAGTAATACTAGTATCATCTACCCTCTGAACTTGTAAAAAAAAATATATATACAATTTTACATGATAACAAGTTCCCCTTAGTAGAAAATATTTCAGTGTGAACACATGCAGTTCTAAAATGTAGAAGTCCTAACCATGAGACCCTTTATATCCGTCTATTTTTATTTTTTTTTATACATAGCGCTTACAGTCAAACACATTAAAATTCTGCACAAGCACTCAGAACTATTACGTTATCCCGTTCTTATAATCAGTATACAGTAGTAATGACATATATAGTATTCATTGACGCGTGAATCTATGTTTGGATGTAGCATAAAATGGTGGGTTTCTCTTTTTACAGAATGGTAACATTGTCGATATAAGAAAAGACTTTCTCTGTGAATATCTTTAATATTACAAAGGACAAACTGTAAATCTTAACTAAAAGAAAGGAAATTTTGAAATATGGTCTAATCTCCTTCTACCCACTCAATACAGTGATAGGGCTCAGATGTGATTGACAGGTGTGACCGCTATACAGGGATGCTTACTCCTCACAGGCACCTGATCCCAACTTTAGAATTTAAAGGAGGCCGTGTTCTATTCCATCTGCATATATCAGTATTTTTAATGGATTTTTGAGATTGATCGTTTAAGTTATCTTCAGTTTTACAGGATAGCCAAAATGTCTTTAATGAATATAAATATTATTTTTAACCGAGGCTTGAAATTAAGGAAGTAAAATTACATCCATCTCCTACCAACACGATCTTTCTGGATCATCTCAAAATCGTTTATCATTGATTTTAGATTTAACTTACTAAGTACGTAAAGGGAAGTCCAATATCAAGTCTTATATAAAGAAAGCTGTTTATTGTAATTATTTCAGTAAAATAACTTGCTCCAGCAATCACTTTATAGCAAATAAATTGGTAAGTTAAAATACCTCTTTGTAAAAGTAATGGTTATGACAATAAATATAAAAGTGTTTAGGTATTACTGTATACAGGGTTATTTTCGCCCCGTCTTATTTTCGCCCTTTCACACTTGCAAACAATTTTGCCCCATTTTAAATTCGCCCAATCATAGTTTTATTTAAGAATTTATACTGTATTCTTTGAATTCGCCCCGTTTTAAATTCGCACAAATGAGGGTAGGGCGAAAGGGGCGAAAATTTCCCTGTATACAGTAATGGTAAGAACTAAGAAGTATTAATCCTATTTTATAACCAGGACGAGTAATGACAAAACTCTCACTTATAATATTTAAATTGTAACATTAAAACGATAAAAATACTTAACAAAGCATTACATTTTCAGGCTGTGCTACCTAGAGCAGTAGCAAATTTCCATTTCTCAAGGTATGGCAAAGTGTATCCGCCCTGTGTCAGCAGACACATCCGCGATGGATAGATTTCACTCCCCCGGAAGTAATAGGATAAATCACTTGGGGAGACAGATTTCAATTGGCGAGTACTCTTTATTTTCCGTTGGTTTTCCTTAGAACCGATTTCAAAGTCACGTGACAGTAAATTATCTCTGTCGGGTTCTAGCTCTAGTGACCATATCAACTGAAAAACACAACATAGATTTCAACGAATCAAGGAACCAGTAAGCTACCCACAGTAATGAATTGTAATTTTTATATTTTCTCAGAATAATGAGTGTTAGTACAAAACAGAATCATTTCAAATTCTCATTGGGTGGGAATTAACCAATGAAATTAGACTCTGACGTCATCAGGCCTAGAGTGAAAGAGTGAGCATCATCGTGATTGTGTGATTGAAAATCAAACATTGACTTCAGTTTTCTTCCTTGGCAGCAGTAGAGTGTTATGTAACAGGTACAGGAAAGTGTTTAATGACAGTGGTATAAAGGAGAAAATAGATGTCCCAAAGGAAGGAACTTTCTTTAACTATTTAAAATTAGAATATTAATGTAAAATTAATGTAATTATTTCTCAGAGGAAAGAAGAAAACAACTCCATAACACTACAGTAAATTCAATTGCTTGTTAAGTGTATCATTTTAATACCGGGTATTAATTATTATTATGCAGTTAATAAAAATGAAATAAAATGTGAAATTTTAATACTACATGTATATAGAGTAAAATTGAATCAAATACGAGTTTCAAATTTTTCAAAATTTAGTTTGTAAGTTTTAACACACGTATATAGCAACTGATTTATGCTGTAGAACAATTATAAGATTTCTGTGAGATAGTTTACAAAATAGTATTACTAACTTTTAATACAATATGTATCTTTTGATGCGTAAATACCTAATGAAAATTACATTTTAGGTCTTCATCACATTTAATGTTACAAAAATGTATTTCAGAGGAACTTGGATTTAATTCTACCAGTGGTTATCCAACCTATACTCATAACACTTAATATGAGGAAGACACTCTTCACAAGAATCTGTCAGTTTTGAATATTTTTAATATACCAAACAACCAAAATGAAATTGAATTACTATATCAATATTGGTTTCCGAGGCTTCATAAAAATCAGTTCAATAAAACATATGGAGATAACTAAAGTATTCAAGATCAAAAGTGCATAAACAATACAAAACGTCAGTCAGCATTTGACTCAATGATAAATTGTTCCTGCTGACACTGTATCTACCATAGAAATAACGAAATGATGACATAAAACGGGAATTTTGTAATTCTTGTTTCATCAACTTGTTTGTCAATAATTTACCTTGTTTTAGAAATTGTTTATACGAAGAGCATGCTCTTGCAAATCGAATCAACTGAGATACATAAAGTCCGTATGCAGGTGATGAAGGTAGATTGCTGCATAGAGAAGATTACCATTAACGTCTTTTTCAAGTTAAATATCAAGTTAAATATCCAAATATGAAACAGATGTGTCAGACTCTGTACGGTATAAACAATAGGTGTTGAATAAATAAAAGATGCATCAGGACAATTATGGAGTTCATCTAAGTGCTACAAAAAGAAAAAAAGAACTCTGAAAGCTGAAAATGCCCATCGTTCACAATTCAGATAATTCTCTTAAGGGGTAGCGACCCTCTGATATGACAGATAACTCTCAGAGACAATCAGAGTACAAAATATGAATACTACTCACAGTTTTCTTAATTAGAGTTTTCTTATTTGGACCTCTGAGTAGTCAATTCGATGAAATCTAACATATGATGGAAACATTACTTTCTATGTCTTTTGCCTATCTCTGACTAATTGTTTTATTATATTTAAGAATAAAACATTTAAATCCTACTTCAAAAGCATTTTAAATTGAATAAGTTGTATTTTTTAAAAGACCTTATTAATAATGGTTTAATGTTTAAAGTACTTATACAGAATTTTTATAAGTATGACATTTTTCTTTCATATGAAGAAATATTTAGAAGAAAGATAACTCCTCCTCACAGATGTATTTTTTTCTTACAACCACATACAAAATTGTAATTTACTGACTTAGGAAGCATCGCTTCGTGATGTTTTCTGACATGATTTTAATGGGTATTATACTAAGTATTATTTTCATATACACCTCATATTTCAAATTAAATGTTATGATAATAAATCTTTACTGTTTCTGTTCTCTATATTGAAATTTCTTCATATCATGATCTGACATATAAATCTTTTCTGAAAAAATAAGCTGCGCTTCTTACATCAAACTATTTTCCAAGTGGCTCTAATGTTATTGTTGTTCATGAAAATCAACATTAGAAATATTAAATTTTCTGAGTGAAATTTGATAGCAGAGGGTCGGGACCCCTTAATAACTAAATAATATTCTGTATTAAAAATAATAAAAGTAGGAAAAAAACAAATAAAAAGAAAAATATAACAATAATAAAACATAGAGCTAATTAAAGAAAACCCACATTTGTTTAAAAAAGGGGATAAAGAAATGCATGATATGAATTATGTATTTGCCAAAAATGCATTTTAAAAATAAAATCTTGTGAAATATATAGATGAAATGAGTCAACATTACATTTAGATATGTGCTGTATAAGTGACTGTACAGTACATTGGACCCATAAATTACATCACATTAAAAAGTGAATAAAATACATTATTTTTTCTTTTTTATTCCAAGTTATCTGACTGATTCAAACTTGAACACATGATCAAGTATATAACAATTAATAGAATTGTGTTACTATTTACAAATTCTGAAATGCATAACAAAATCGTTGATTCCACTAAATAGCTAATAAATGTTAAAATTTCACACAAAACTTCAAATGTTTCTTATAATCATGTTGATCTATAATATTACTTGATTGGATCTAACAATGTCTTAAATATGAATTTATTTCATATTAAAATGATAAATTCTAAATATTTTTCCTAAATATAATGAAATAAATGGAGACTCCGAAATTATTACATTCCCTTAATTGCGTTATCAGCGAAAGCACACTTAGGATAAATAATCTTTGGAACTGTGTTTAAAAAAGATGACATGAAACCTGTATTTTGTTTATATTACTTGTTTCGCCTTTTTTCTGTAAAAAAATAATATATAGATTTATCGAAATCTATATATATGGAGATAACGGAAAGTATTCACGCTCAAATTCCATTTAACAATACACAACTGGAGCAGAGGAAACGCGAACCTCCAAAGCATCAGATGTTGGATCAGGTGTCATTAAGGAGTGAGCATCCCCTTCCGACCGGTCAGTGTCAGTGAGTATTTGAATTATTATGGTAAATTGCATTAGCTGACAATGTCATTGTATCTATCGCAGAACTTAGAAATAAATGACATTAAACGAAACTGCTGATATTCTTGTTTCATCAACCTGTTTTTCAATAATTTATCTCCTCGTTTTAGAAACTGTCCATACGTATATCTTTACATATTTACATTTCCAATGTCTTTGTCCGAGATAAAATTACCAATTGTAAATGTAATTGATTTCCTCATGAATGTTTTGGCGCGGTTCCAAAATAACCACGTGCAAGGCGGGACAACACCTAGAGAGAAACAGGCTTGGAGCCCGTGGATTGGCGGAATCAAAGCATGTAAATATAAGGAATAACTGTCAGATTTTTCGAATTCATGAAGATGATCAATGGATTGGCTTGTGTGATAATTTTATGCATAAACGCCTTCGGCGTTATTCCTTAAATATCGCATCAATTGAGAGATTTAAACCTCGCATACAGGCGATGAAGGTTTATAACTACCTAAGTTAATGGGGTTGACGATTGAAAAGTAAAGGTTATCATGTTCATTATAAATTTTGGTTGTTAGATAATCATAATGTCTTTTGCAAGTAAAATATCTAAATATGAAACAGACTCTGTGATATATTTAGAGGTCGTATCAACATCAGAATGGAAATAACGATTGTTAATTGACAATACGTAGTCAATACCTAAATGTCGAGTAGAAGGCCACAGCAAGTGTTTCCTTCTTTTCACAAAACAGATTTTGGACAAATTTTGCTTCAAATGAATGCAAGAATAAGACTGCTTATAACGGGACGTATTTGCTACCCATGTAAATTCCAATATATTATTGAAAGACCTGGTCTCTTAAACCGCATAGATATTGTCAATCAGAAACTGACACACCTTTTTAATACTAAATTCAGAGCACTTCTGTTAGGAATCATAATGGGTTTTTTCAAAGTAATTTTGCAGAGGACCTATGACAAAATCATTGTAGTAAATTTACGAGTTCCATTTTTTAGTGCTGTCAACGTGTACATGGGAGAAAACGTTATATAAAGGGCAATCCAAGAAAAGCCATTTATTACTGGATGCTTTTGAAAATATCAGGTGTTTATAATTATAAATAAAGTTCATATGTAGTGCATTTTATGAATACCGATGCAAACGATTAAGTTACATATATTACAGTTCGTAGATAGTACATTAACCAAGAATATACATGTTAAGATGTTAAGAAATAAAAAAAAAAACATCCGAGTATCTGGGTACTCGATCGGAAAAGTAAGCGAGTACCTGGTTACTAAAATCATTTGATTTGACAACACTACTTTTTTAAAAGCAGCGGTCTCTCTATGATTTCTGAAAGTCTGAACTTCTTGGTTAGGGTTACTTATCGTGGTGAATGGTTGTATATAAAGTTAAAAAGTCGTAATTTTTTCTAATGTTGACTTTAGTAAAAATTTGTGATTTTAAATTTTTTCAAAAATTCCTGGGAAATTTATGGTATCCACAACTGATTTACACTACTTCTCAAATATATATTGTACGTAGCTCAGTACTCCACAAGTTTCTCCTTCACTATCAATAAAAGTTTTATGAGGAGGACAGTAAGAGGCTTGGTAAAACATATACTATAACCCGTCATGTATCTTTTGTTGTTAGGATTTTTATCAAGGTTTGAAAACCGATATATATGTCAATTATGCACGTACAGCTCGCCGTACAAATCAGAAAACATTTATGGTATTTTTGAAAAAAGGCGAACAAACTTGAAGCCAATGGTTTCCTTTTTAACGTGTTTGTAATATTTAATCTTGTTCACAAATTAAAGACGATCTTTACAGCAATTCATATCTTGTTCACAAATTAAAGACAATCTTTACAGTAATTCATAACAAGTGAAGAAACAGGTTTCCAACTACATAAATGCAAACTATTGATTTGTCAGCCCCACCAATTTGTCTCGAGTTACTGATCCCCATATTTAGGGATTAAAATTTGTTGATCATTTAGTAGAGTTTAACTATGAAAGCCTATTTAAACAGTTTAAAAATTCATTTTAAACACTTGGCTTTGTTTATTTCTTTCTGTTTGCACTGTTTTTTGGAGCTTAATCATTTAGAATCGCATCAGCACAGGTAAAGGCGCCCAAAATGCTTAGGTGGCTTCATTTAGGAAGTAACGCTTCAAATTCACTTGTCATAAGTAACCAGTCGTTATTTATTAACAAATCTTTTTACACTCCTCTTTTGTGTTGAATTTTAGTATAAATAAAGTCAGATATTAAAGCATGTTAGCCATACTATGATGACTATTAGAAGTACAAGAGGTAAGCAGTTTTATTAAAAGCAAGCATCTTTTCGTCAAATTGAAATTTAAATATTTTATTTTAATTTTTAACCTCGGAATCTTCTACGACTAGTTAAGAAATATTACGCCCGAAGGTCGTTACAGTAGATTTGATCACGTACCGACGTCATGTCATACCCATTGAAACTCTAGAAATGATATTTTATTTCTTATATTTAAATTTTACGTTCTAATTCGTGTTACAAAGAAATTTTAGGGCATTTTAAGACTTTGCTTTGGAAACGCAACATAACGTATCTACGACGTCATGCTATGTGACGTCACAATCGGAACTTTCCAAAATGTTCGTGCAGGTTGCTTTCCATACTCAAGAAAGTCTGATCATGTGACCAACTGCATGTCATTGAAAGTTGAATTTCCATTTTATTAGCATTTTTATAGAAGGACAGAAATGCAAATGTAACTAGTGCTAATTGTAACGGGAACCGTTACAGATGTTCCCCAAACGCTCCCCAACTCCCTTTTAGTGCCATATTCCCTGTAATATACTATAATTGAAAACATTCAGTCTAAAAGTATTAAAAATCACTTATTCAAGTGTATTTCTAATTTCATTCGATCCAAAAGCAAGCACGTGCGAACACGTGCATGATGACCATACCTTCTTGTAGGAGTCCCATATATTTATCTTTGTTCTGAATCCCATCCTGTTTGGTTGAAAAACAAGGGAGTTATAGCCATTTCAAGTTTCAGCCAATCAGATTGAAGCACACGTGCATGCGCGTGATTTCATGATTTTTTTCTATATCGCATTGTAGGATATCCTAATGAATGACTATGTTTTAAATTTCAAAGCATTTCGTCAAAAAACCAAGGAGATATAGTCATTTAAAGTTTCAGCCAATCAGATCGCAGCACACGTGCATGCACGTAATTTCTTGAAATTTTTTGTATATCATATTGCAGGACATCCTAATGTATGACTATGTTTTAAATTTAAAAGCATTTTGTCAAAAAACAAAGGCAATATAGTCATTTAAAGTGTCAGCCAATCAGATTGCAGCACACGTGCATGCGCGTGATTTCATGATATTTTTTCTATATCATATTGTAGGCTATCCTAATTCATGACTATTTTTCAAATTTCAAAGCATTTTGTCAAAAAACAAAGGCAATATAGTCATTTAAAGTGTCAGCCAATCAGATTGCAGCACACGTGCATGCGCGTGATTTCATGAAATTTTTTCTATATCTTGTTGTAGGCTATCCTAATTCATGACTATTTTTCAAATTTCAAAGCATTTCGTCAAAAAACAGAGAAGATACTGAGATTTTTGTTTTAGCCAATCAGAGCGAAGCGCACGTGCATGCGCGTGAGTTCGTGCTAATTTGACAGTGCTATATTATCTACACTATTAATATATCCTTATATAATGAGTTTCAAATCATTTCATTAAAAAATGTAAAAGTTATAGCTATTTTAAGTATATAAGTCATTTCACGTGTTGCACGCGCACGCACGTGCATGCGTATGCGCGCAAAATGAACTTCGTTCCGCACACCTACACTACACACCCATTAACCCTAAAAAGGTTTTAGGTCAGTTGGGTGAACAGTTTCTGAGAACACTTCCGGACAAAAAAGTACCGGAGAACAAATAAGAAAAAAAAGAATAATAACTAGTGCTAATTGTAACGGGAACCGTTACAGATGTTCCCCAAACGCTCCCCAACTCCCTTTTGGTGCCATATTCCCTGTAAGCCTTATTAAATAAGACAACATCTGTGCATTTTGACTTAACAACGTTTTCCCAAAAGGATACCAATTATATTCAAATCTTAACATTGCACGCGTGCCCAAGTGAATGCACGTGCATAATGATCATATAATCTTGTCTACACTTTCTATATATTTAAATATACTTTATATTAAAGCATTTAGTCCAAAAGTATTAAAAATCACTCATTTAAGTGCATTTTTAATTTCACTCGTTCCAAATGCACGCACGAGCGTGCACGTGCATGATGACCATACCTTCTTGTAGGAGGCCCTTATATCTATCTATGTTGTAAATCCCATCCGGTTTGGTTGAGAACCAAGAGAATTATAGCTATTTCAAGTTTCAGCCAATCAGATTGCAGCACATGTGCATCCACGTGATTTCAAGAATATTTTTCTAAATCATATTGTAGAGTATCCTAATGCATAACTATGTTTTGAATTTCAAAGCATTTCGTCACAATTCAAAGGAGATATTGCCATTTCAAGTTTCAACCAATCAGATTGCAGCACACGTGCATGCGCGTGATTTCTTGAAATTTTTTATATATCATATTACAGGATATCTTAATGCATAACTATGTTTTAAATTTCAAAGCATTTCGACAAAGAACAAAGGAGATATAGCCATTTAAAGTTTCAGCCAATCAGATTGCAGCGCACGTGCATGCGCGTGATTTCATGAATTTTTTTCCATATTATATTGTAGGATATCCTAATTCATGACAATGTTAAAAATTTCAAAGTATTTCGTCGGAAAACAAAAGAGATATTGAGATTTTTGTTTCAACCAATCAGAGCAAGGCGCACGTGCATGCGCGTGAGTTCGTGCTCATTTGACAGTGTCATATTATTAAGACTATTAATATATCCTTATGTAATGAGTTTCAAAGTATTTCATCAAAAAATGTAAAAGTTATAGCTATATTAAGTATATCAGTCAATTCACTCATCTCACGCGCACGCACGTGCAGGCGTATGCGCGCAAAATGACCTTCGTTCCGCACACCTACACTACACACCTATTAACCCTAAAAAGGTTTTAGCTCAGTTGGGTGAACAGTTTCTGAGAACACTCGCGGACAAAAAAGTACCGGAGAACAAATAAGAAAAAAAATAATAATAATAACTAGAAACGATCTCGTTGCGAGCAACGAGTAGGTCTTCCGTCCGATTCCGAAAAATAACCCATAAAATCGAGCTGAAAATGGATTAAACATATTTTGGACACACTGGTAGTTGAAACGGGTCACTAGCTTGAAAATCCAGTACGCTTATCGATTACGCTATTTAAACAACTACTCTTACTTCACTTGTATGTACATATAATTCTGCAACAGTTAATCTGTCTTGGAATTATGAAAGAAGGGTCACTTTTCATAATTTCGCGCCAAACGCAACGAGTAAATCTTAGCGAAATTCTCTTGGAATGTTCATGGTCTTCGGATGAGACGGTATAGACCGAGGCCCCGTGTCACAGCAGGTGTGCCAGGATAAAGATCCCTTTCTGCTCCTGCTGAGTGCCGAGCATAGGCCCAAATTTGCAGCCCTTCACCGGCAATGGTGCCGTCTCCATATCAGTGAAATATTCTGGAGAGGGACGTTAAACAGTATACAATCAATCAATCAATCGTATATAGGCAAATAACACTAAAGCAGTGAAACAGCTATGAATGGTTAATTTTTCAATTTTCAATCACGAAAGTTGACTATTCCGATTACTTACACTTTCATGAAAAAGGTGGTATGTTTCACCGAAAAAAATGCCTCGATCGCCCTACGAGGGTCAAGAAATAAGATTCCATTATGTTCAATAACTTGCATTGAGAAAATAAAATGTTTATATAGGTCAATTAAACGGTCTTTGAAAAATTGTTATCTTTAAAAATAAAATATTTTCTTATTGTAACAGTTGTCCTTTCTATTGATTTAATATGACACAAGTGTGCATTAGAAAACAGTGGTCACGTTTTTTACTTACTACATTCTTGAAAAACTATTAATTATAACTATGATTTAAGCTATGTGTTACCGTGATGCAAAACAAAAGATATAGATATTGTACTTCATTTGCACATTAATTCTTTTCTATTTCTACTTTGAGAAACAACCAAAACCAATTAAAGAAGACTTGTAAGTAGACCTTGGATAATAAATGTAGTTTGACACCGAATTGCAACGAACCTACGACGTGACAATCCAACTATCCCTACACATTTCATTGCTCCTTATGTTACTTTCGTTCAAGCAAACGCTCGGCTGCCTCTGTAAACCCCTATTGCGAAATGTCGGAATTGACAGAGACCGCCGCCATTAAGATCCCGCTTCAGACTTTTGAATGTTAATATCTCGAGTTCGAATTCATCAATTTACAAACAAATTATATATTCAGCCTAACGAGAAAGGTTTCTATCAACCATACAAATATGATTTGAAAATACTGAAAAACAAAAAAGTTAAAAAATTTGACTTTTTTTCTTTGCATGCCGTTACGACAGGAAGTAGAGACGACGTACAAAAGATCGCGTCCTGGATAGTACTTATCATGATCTGTAATCCCTGAAAGTTTCACAGTGATATCTTTTACCGTTCTTTAGATTATCCGCGAACAAAATGTCAATTCAAAATCAGAAAATTGTCCGTAACTTGGGACCAGAAAGGAATTTCCAAAAAATCTCCAGGATATAATAACTTCAGATAGCAACACATTGTTTCTGCAAATTTCATAAAAATCCATCCAGTAGTCTTCGAGAAATCACGTGCACAAAATTTGATGGTCAGAAAAATAATAATTATAACGAGCTCAGGCGAGCTTCAACGCCTTATGCGCTGGAAAGATATAGACTCAAAAAAGCAATTCACCAATCCTTCCTCTACCTTCACTGAAAATCTCAAGTCAATATCTTTATTCGTTTTTTAGTGATTGCCCGGACAAGCTGACCCTCTTAAAATCAGTAAATCGTCCATATCTCATGACCGGAAGTGACGACGTACTTATAAAAAATTTCCAATAAGGTTCAGACCAATATCTATCAGATCTGAAAGTTTCGTGAAAATCGATCGAGCCGTTTCCGAGAACTGGCGTGCACAAAAATCGGTAAGAAAAAAAATAATAATAATAGGGAAAAAGAAACCGAACGAAAACAATAAGGTCTTCCGTTGGAAACGGAAGACCTTAATAAGAAACAGAGTAAAAACAATATGTTCCCAAACTCCGTTTGGGGAACATAATAATAATAATAATAAGAAACCGAGTAAAAACAATATGTTCCCAAACTCCGTTTGGGAAACATAAATATTCGAAATTTATTACTTAGTAGTATACCCAGGGACCTATATACTAACTGTTAGTATATAGGTCCCTGGTATACCTTACTAAAAAGTACAAATCAGCCGTAGGGTAGGATGGTATATTAAATACATTTTTTTTGTTTCTGTCAGTCCACTAATATGCAGACAATAGTGGAACATTAATACAAGAGTACATGTACATGTAATACCCCTCAAATAAGAGAGATAAATTTCCAAGAAATTTACTCCTAGCAATTCAAATGAATTTTCTTACCGGAGTTTAATAATCAACCTATGTAGTCGACTCATTCAAAACTGCGATATCTTATAAATATCGATTTTATTTTATGTTTACTATTTCTATTAATTTCTTTAAATAGTTTACATTAAACAATTGTAACAGAAATTTCATATGCAGCATTTTTATAATCAATAAATGAATATTTTATTGACTTATCCTAGCTGGTGGATCAAGTGATCACTTCTAATACAATTTTTTCCGTTGTCTGTCGTTGTAAACTTTTCACAATTACATCTTCTCCAGAACTACTCGGCCAATTTCAACCATACATAGCACCACGGAGTATCCTTCGGGAAAGAGGATTCAAGTTTGTTCAAATACAGGGCAACATCCTCCTCCAAGCGGGTATGATTTAGACAAATAGCCCATAGCGAAAACTTAATAACATCGTTGAATATCTACTTAAAAATAATCAAAGTTTTGCACGGGAATATATAGGGAAAATCTTTTTAAAACTTCTTCTGAAGAACATCAAGGTGCTGATTAATCATATTTATGTGAAAATATTTCCAGGTGGTGAAGATGACCCCCTGTATTAGGTTGGGGCCACAATGAACGATCAAACTTTAGCATAGGGATATATAAAATGGAAATATGTGGAGATAACGAACAGTTCAGGCTCAAAAGTCCATAAAACGATACAAAAAAGGAGCAGAGCAAACACGAACCTCCAAATTATCAGAGGTGAAATCAGATGCCATGGAGGAGTGAGTATCCCCTTCTCACTAAAACTTGGTAAGTTATTGACAAACAAGTTGTTGAAATAAGAATATCAGCAGTCTCGTTTAAATTCATCATTTCGTAAGATCTATGGTAAAAACAATTACAATGACTGTCAGAAAATACAATTTATCATTAAGTCAAATGCTGATTGACGTTTTTCATACTAATTGTTAGTTCATTATTTATACACTGAATTGACGATGGACTTTTTCTTTTATTCCCCGATCATTACGAGAGGCACCTGGTGGGTGTAACCGGTCGGCAGAGTATGTTCACTCCTCCATGGCACCTGATCCTATCTCTGTTTTATTTTGGAGGTCCATGTTTGCTCTACTCCCATTTTGTATTGTTTTATGAACTTGCTCTTGAATACTGTTCGTTATTTCCATATGTTTCATCATTACAGCAAATGTCAACTGACGTTTTTTCTCACCAACTGTTTGGTCAAAATAACACTATAAATTGTCGCAGATTTGATCCTTTATTTCCTAATCTTTGTCAAGGAGCACAAGCACACGGTGGGTGTGATCGGTCAGCAGGGGATGCTTCTTTAAGACACATTTGACACCACCTCTGATGTTAGAGAGGTCCGGATTGGCTCTACTCCTGATTTGTTTGTTAAATAGGCTTTTGAGTTTGAAAACTTTTTGTTACATTTCATTCTTTTCAATTTATTTATTTCAAGACATCTCATTGGTATAAAGAATTAATTTTTCGATCATATTTGGCATGTTAATCGTTTGATGCTAAAATATGAATCACAATTAAGTAAAGATTATCATTGATATTTCTTCTGATTATTCTGACTGTTTAAGAGTTAAATCTAGCAATCGATTTGACTATATTTTCACAATTAATACAGATTTCAACATGACCATAGAAGGAAAAATGAACAAATCAGTTGCTGTCTGGTTAATGTCATTAATTTGTTTAACTTCTGGATTCAATCTATCACGGCTGATGACCATTTATATTGAAGCCTGTGGAGAAAAGAACCTGTGTTATGACTGGCCAGGTACAACAAAGTATGAACTTCACATGACACTATCTCGTTGTCCGTCCTGTTCCTGTGAAGATTCCTGCTTTCAGGACTTGAATTGTTGTCCTGATAAATACTTCCAAAGACCATTAGCCATTTTAGATACTCCTCACGTTCATATGGAAAAGAAATCAAAACTATCTCTCGAGCCCGTGTATGTGGTAATCACGACTTGTCCTGAAACAACCTCAGAAATTGAAAAACGAAAATGTGAAAATGTTTCGGCCGATTTTGATTCTAATATTCCAGTAAGCTCTTTCGTTAGTAACCTTTCTTATCGAAATGTTTTCTGTGCATACTGTCGCGGAGAAATAAAATTACATTTAGTCGAATGGGACTTGTCCGTTGATTTATTCACGCTGAATGTAAATTTTGTCAACTTTATTGAAACATATCAACAACTGCGATTGCTTGCGATAGCCTACAAAACAAATATTTTGTTTTCTCCGCCACCGAATATGGAGAGAACTAACCGACCGATTTTTTTGGATCCATATATGTATTTCAATCACTCTTGCCCGGATGATAAAGATTTAAAGGTCGCTTGCTCGTCGTCTTACCTCCATCAGTTTAGACTTCATAAGAATATTTTCTGCTATTTGTGCAAATTACAAGAGTTAAAGAGAAATGGACCTTGGAAAGATTCCTGTTCATCAAAAAGCGATAAAACAATCCAAAAATGTCAACAAAGTTCTTTATCAGCCCTCACGTATCCGTATAAAAATTTCTACTGTTTCCAATGTAACAGTCCTCCAAGGACTCTAGAGACGGCTGACTCACGGCAATGGCATGGTAGTGACTTTAGAGGCAAATTACGTTATCATTTCTCTGACTTTTCAACAAGTGTAGATGAAATTTATATTTTGGATCGATCGAAAAAGAAAAGATTCTATCTTTCGTTTTACAACACAACCTTTAGTATTGATGCTATATTTAGAATCATAAAATATTCCAACAAGAGTGACATTCATTTTCCTTTTGACACTGTAGAACAGAACAATGATGTAGGTCTTCTTCAGCTTTTAAACACGATAGCAGCAATTGATCCACGCCGACTCTGTAGACGAGACCTTCTGTCTGAAAGTGTTCGAAACCTGACTGAAGAAAGACAATGTGATTGTTCTTATTCCTGTCTATTTCGTGGAAGGTGCACTTGTTGCATTGACACAGCATTACTTCATCCGATGGAGTGCGTCGATCAAGTATTCCCATTTTCTAGAACTCAATCAAAGGGAGGTATCCTTGTTGTCTCAAGGTGCTTCAATAATGATATGAAAATGTCATCTAAAAATGAGTATAAAAAAGTCAAACAACTATGTGAAGAAAATCCTCATGCTTATAATATTTTGATCTCGTCAAGAAACATAACTTACAGAAATATTTTCTGTTTTCTATGTAATACAAATTACACGGTGGAACATCAAGGTCTTTATCATGATCCCTTTAGGATTGTTAATTTTCAAATAATTTGCGAATTCCAGTTCCGTTTTATATATCTAATGAATTTCAGTCAACTTATTCAACAAGCAAAGTCTCAAAGCTGTGATGTATTGCATGACGCATCCGAATTGATTATATGCGATCACAAAACGTCAGTTTCAATATGGAACTGTCCACGTGATGAAAGGAAAGGGGTTGCAAAATGGATGTGTGAAAAGTCCAGTTCCCAAGCATTCATGCCGTTCGGAATATATAAAAATGAATTTTGTCACATGTGTAATTCACATGAATTTGCTGACATAAAAGCCTGCAATGGTTCAAATATCTTGGATGTTAATTTTAAGAATGCCTGCTTAACCCTACCAGATGTAAGAAATCACCATTTTGTTCATCCGTTCAGAAACCAGTTCTGTTCCCATTGTGAAGGGAATGCAAAACTGAAGAATAAAAGGATCTCTACCAGAACCGACTGTAAGCCGAAGTACGGAAACGTAAAAGAATATATTACAAATCCGTTAATGCGAGAATTATATTTTCCAAAGATAGGAATAAATCAGCAATTCTTTAAAAGAAAAATTGAGGTAAGTATTATTTTGAATACAATAATTGAAATTTGATATTTAAATTAAAAGCGAAGGTGCAATTTTAATTGTTTAGACCATATCTTTATAGGTTTTTTTGTTTTTTTAATAGATACAATATTTTTACAAGAAACATTTATTCCTTTTTCTAGTGAGTCGTTTTAATAATTTTACATTATTCTCAAATTATATAATGTTTGCTGTTTTTGAGTATAGTACGATGGTTAAGCTAGCTGATATTTGTAAAATTCACTGAATTCAAACAGCTAAGTGAATTTTGAACTTTGGGTTGGCTTAATCATAATTTTAAAAAACAAACAGCAGTAATTGTTTATTATGTTATTCAATGATTGAGAAAAATTAATTAGCATTCCTTCTTTTTTACTTGCAATGATAAAGTTCGAGTTTAATCCTGTCATTAAAAATGAAAGTAGAATTTTAAGAAATAAAAGTTTCATCAGGTTTGTTTTTAAATATCTAGTCTATTTTAAGTAGGATATTTAAAAATATTATGCTACATACATACAGTCATATAAATGGTTCCTATTTTGTAGGACAACAATTGAAACTTACACCCCAACGAAAACCATTGTCAACCCACACGTCAACGGAGGTTGACAATAGTTTTCCGAGAGATGTCAATTTCAACTGTTACCCTACAAATCAGGCACAAAATGTCATTGATTTTTGGTCGCAGCAAAAAAAACTTGATTATTGTAAAGTTCATGAAAGCTTTCAAATTCTTCGCTTACGTTTTTCTCCATTAGAGGGCTAAAAAAGATTTGCTGTCCTTTTTATTTTTTGATACTCAATCATCTCGTCCTTAATCATCTAAATTGTCGTTATTTCTGCACTCTCAAACAGTAACTATCGTCGTCTGTGTTTTGTTGTTTTCGAGTAAGCTACATACATTGTTGATACGGTTTCTTTCAAAAGCACAACTGACATTTTCATTATTCTACGGTTAACAGTAGGGACATGATTTTCACTAGATGGTTCTCCTTGAGCTGCTTAACTGTGTTGGTTCTGACACCGTAATTTTTTCACCGACACAGTAACGATTCAAATTTTATGCGTGCGACACAGTAAAAATTTTGCCAACACAGTTAGGTCTGTGATAATCAGAAAATCCAAACATATAAATTCTCTCTAACTGACACTTTTTAGCTCACCTGAGCCGAAGACTCAAGTGAGCTTTTCTGATCAAAATTTGTCCGTTGTCTGTCGTCGTTGTTGTCGTCGTCGTTGTCGTTGTCGTTGTTGTCGTAAACTTTTCACATTTTCATCTTCTTCTCAAGAACCACTGGGCCAATTTCAACCAAACTTGGTACAAAGTATCCTTGGGTTAAGGGAATTTAAGTTTGTTCAAATGAAGGGCCACACCCTTTTCCAAGGGGAGATAATCATGAATTTGTTAAAAAATAATGGCATTTTTAAAAAATCTTCTTCTCCAGAACCGCTCGGCCAGGAAAAATGAAACTCATGTGGAAGCATCCTCAGGTAGTGTAGATTCAAGTTTGTTCAAATCATGACCCCCGGGGCAAGGGTGGGGCCAAAATGGCCGACCCAAGTTTTACATAGGAATATATAGGAAAAATCTTTAAAAATCTTCTTCTCCAGAACCACTGGGCCAGGAAAGATGAAACTCATGTGGAATCATCCTCAGGTAGTGTAGATTCAAGTTTGTT
>PRKT01000307.1:25305-49267 GCA_003671525.1 Saccostrea glomerata | reverse complement strand
CCCTGGGGATAGGGTGGGGCCAAAATGGCCGACCCAAGTTTTACATACAGATACATAGGGAAACCTTTTAAAATCTTCTTTTCAAGTACTTCAAAGCTATGATTAGTGATACTCGGGGTATTTATATTGAATCATCCTCAGGTAGTGTAGATTCTAGTTTGGTCAAATGATGAATGCCTGGGGGGGGGGGGGGAGTAAATTCAAGCCCAATGTGCTCAGGTGAGCGCTGTGGCCCCTGGGCCTCTTGTTTCAAATAATTCTACCGTCTTTCAATTCTAAAAGGTAAAGCACTTAATTAGGGCTTAGTCTTGAATAATCAATTATCTCTTAGACCCTCGCCGTACTCTACGTATGAAGAACAAAGACTAACAAGAAAACATTGATGTAACCATCAATTGTCGCCCGGGAGATATATAAAGTAAACAATGGAAATGAGTCTTGAACATCAAACCGCTTCGATGTGAGTGAAAAGGCATGCGTTTAATTGATGGAGACGATAGTTGCGAATATTTTGAAAAGTTATAGTCGGATAAAAATCAAACAAAAACGATACCATTTTAAACTTAATCAATTCCTCAAGAAAATGTTGGTTGCATAAAATATAATTTGAAGTTAGACACATGCATCACCTATATTCAAAAATTTATTATTTTTCATTTTGAAAATATAAAACACGAACTGTGCATCTAGTACGTTTTTATGCGAAAAGTAAAATTCGATACTCTATAAAAGGGACCTGTCATTATTTCGATAGTAAATAATAAGCAACTTTATAAATTAAATATGAAAAACACATATATTTTTACAGATTCACTTTATAGAAGTAAATATATTATGTATCTCGTATTTTGTAAGGGGAAAGAACATTCTGATTAACACTCTTTTCAATGTTTAGAAAACCTTTAATTCTGAATAACTACTCCCACCCCAATCCCCATATACCAACACTTAAACTTATATGTATAGAGCAGCCCGGTCCTCCGGGCTGCAATAATTTGTTTTCACATTTCCATGTAACGGTTAATTGGTAGTTGCATTAAAAATACATTTTATTTTTTTTATTTTTTTGAAAATTTAAATATGTCTTTTCTTTAACGCACTGCGCTAGAATTAATTTGGCACTGTAAGTCAAACTTAACATTGTGCCAAAATCGATCATGTAATTGATGTAAATAGATTTTTAAATTTGCAAGCAACTATTAAAAGTATTTTACTATTCTGAAGTTTCTTTTTTTTTTATTTCGGTAATTCGATCAAGAAAACTGACAAAAGATCAGGGCAAATTTACTTTCAAAAATGATATTACAAGTAGTTCGATTGTATCAACCAGAATTTCCCATGCTTTTCAGGACACGTGTTTTTTTTTTTTTTATTTTTATTATTTTTTTTATCAATATGTACAACCATACAATTTGTGTAACGAATAAGGGATTTTTTTTTTAAAGGTGTGTGCATGTTTTCTTTAATAATTACAATGAATAGTGATTCAATTGCGAATTTGAAAGCGAAAATACACGTATCGAAAAATTTTATTGCTTCGGTGACCTCTGCAACAAAGTAAAAATTTCAGTCGATAGAGAACACAGCAGCTCTATAGCCATCTGGTCTGAAAAAGTTGGGATTGACCAGGCCTGGGGGCCATAAAATTTAGACCAGTTCACTTTTGAGCTCAATCTCACTTTTTCCAAAGGAATAGATAGTGGAAAAGTGAGACTTAGATCAAAAGTGAGCTCGTCTAAGTTTTATGGCCCCCAGGCCAGAAAGCTACAGTGCCATCCACTGAAAAAGTATATTTATTGTGCTCAAAAAGTGTGATGTTTATAGATTTTTTTACCGCATATTTCAAAATATTTCTTACCGTGTGTTTCTTACAAATTATTTTACTACTTCCACAACGAAGCTGCACGTAAAATCATTCATGAAGCGCATTAGACCGAATTATCTTCTTACCCAATATGACAGTGTGAATAGTCGAAATTTTTGCTGGTCACAATTTCAGGTCCATTAGGACTATAAAAATATTTTGAGGAAATGCTTTGCTGTGAAAGTAGTACAAGAAAATGCTAGGAAAACATGGTTCGACAAATTGTGAGATGGAAGCATAAAAAAAAAACGAGAAAACAGCGCACATTTTTGTGCGCAATAAATATACATTTTTTTTTTCAATGGTTGACACTGTAGCTCTCTGGTCATCCATTCTAAAAAAAATTTCAGACCAACGAGCAACAGATCTGCAGTAACATGTTCATCCAATGTAGAAATAAATAAATTTTGTTTTTCCAGACGATAGTATCTATTCATAGCTACAGCTGTCGATTTTATAGTTTTTTTGTTCCAATTTAAAAAAAAGATGTTATGTTAACCTTATACTAGGTTTAATGCAAGTTTAATTGAAATAAATGGAGATATCGAACAGTATAGTACCAATCAGGAACAGAACAAACACGGGACTCTTAAACAGCAGAGGTGGGATCAGGTGTCTTGGAAGAGTGAGCATACATGTACCCTGCACACTTGTTACACCTTTCATGTTCTCCCTGTCACGGTCAGGTAATAACGGGAACATTCGTCAACAATTCATTGTGTTAATATTGGCCCAATTCTAAGATTGAAAAACACCAGTTTGCATTTGACTAAATTAATGATAGGCTGTATTTGCTGACAAAGTCATTGTATCGACCATAAAACATAATGATGACATTAAACGAGACTGTTGATATTCTGTTGATAGAAATAATTTCGTATGATTTTTGAAACATTGAATCTTTGTTAATTAGACAGCAAGAAATTTTGCGATAAAATTGAAGAAAAATCCTATTATTATACACTTGCATGTATAACCTTCTAGGCGAATATAAATCTTCGGTAAAAAATAAAGTCTTATTTCAGAAACATATTACTTATTTAATAGCCTCAGTCCACGAACTTTTTGATAACCCCTCGTAAGGTTGTATGGAAACATGTTTCGTGAATCAATAAGTGAAATTGATATAATAGTAAACAATGGTTCTCTGTAATATGGAATTTCTTGTTATGGCATTTCTGATTAATTTTCTTATAATAAGTAATGCATTTCATGTGTGAAATATTGCAAAGAGAAGGACATATTACTAGAGAATATTCATTTAATTTCTTTTGAGACTTCGGTAAAAATTGTACTCTTATTTCAGAAAGTGGACGAGGTTTGTTATCCCGGGCGGATTTTAGTTGGAGAAGAGTGTTTACCTCTCATACGACATCCACAGCGAATTACTTATGCACTATATATACTATGTCAACTGAATGTAACATCAAAAAGCAATGATACGAACAAACTTATCGGGTTAGCTAGTAAATATGTGGGTAAAAGCTTAAGTCTACGATTTACTATCACCAACAAAGTTCATTTTAGCGATTATTTCTTTTTACCAATAGCCCCTATTGTATCAACATTTAGAGAGGTATATTTTCAATTCAAGCTGCAAGTGAATTTATATTTTGAACTGACCTATCTTAAATCATTTAACAGGGATAAGGTAGAAAGATATCTTATAGATTTACCAGCAAATTTATCCGTGAATGTTAAAGCACCAGAAGATATTTCACTCGATTTAAAAGGGATAAAGTTATCTAACATTAGCAAATACTTCAATTCGCCAGAAAATGTACTACCTGAAGTTTATGAATTATTTGTCGAACAAAAATACAATCTTTTTATGCATGGCCTCAATCCTTCATCTAAAGTGTATGTTAGTAATTTACTTTTATGTCGTCAGAGAATTTTTAACAAAAGCGAAGTAGATAGTGACAGTAAGTGTGGTCACATCACTTTAAAAAAGACCAAAGAAATCTTTTACGTAGGCGACTATGTAGTGGATTTCAATTATAGATATTGAGTTTGTATCCAGTCCAACCAGCCTTATATAAAAAGTGTTCTTCACGAATACACCACAACTCTGGAGACCTTTACAACTGTTTTAAACTTTATCAGCATCGTATCCTTGTTGATTTTGTTTGTAATTTACATGAAAGTTCCCGGATTGCGCACACTCCCAGGTTTAAATATACTGAGCACAACATTTTCTCTTTTCTGTATGCAAGTAACTTATACAGCAGCCAATGTTGTACAGAGATCAACCTTGCTATGTCAGGTAATTGGTATAATGTTGCACTATTTCTGGGTTTCACTGTGTTGTTGCCTGTTTATCTGTTCCTTACATATGTTCAGAACCTTTTCTTTAAACAGGTACATTGGAAACAATTTTGGTCAAAATATCAGGGTGACATTTACGTGTTACACCATCTTCTGCTATTTCACACCCCTACTTGTAATTGGTACTAATGTGGTGTTAACGTTTGGTTTAGAAGGTAGCATTGGATGTGGAAAATATCTGTGTTTTGTTGAAAACCTCACTCAAAACATCGTCACCTTTATTGTTCCATTGACTCTCACTTGTACAATAAATACTGTCTTCTTTATTCTTACCCTTTTAAACATAAAACTTGTCAAAGGCATCAGAAAATCTGAAGAGAACACCTCAGAACTTCTTATTTCCATCAAACTGTTCAGTCTTACGGGTACAGTGTGGATACTTCAGGTACTAGATAGTCTCTTACACATCTCGGTTTTTTCATTTGTGGTAACCTTTTTGACTTCTTCACAGGGTCTTTTTATCTCTCTGAGTTTTTCTAGTTCTTCAAAAATTTTAAGATACTTTAAATCTCTCTTAGGGGAAAGAAACTAAAGAGCATAATTCAACTTTGCATCCTCATGTGACATGACAAGGACTTAACTCGGTATTAACACAAGCTATAAGCTCCATTCAGCAAGAAATCCACCTGATCAGAATTATGAATATGTAACTATCTTTTTCCGATTTTTAATGGTGCTAAAACAACATAAAATCAATCAATGAATTTTTAAAGCATATCCCGAATATTATCTGATATTTGCATATGCGAAAATAAATGTTGAGATAGAATATGATATTTTTTTAGCGTTTGTTCGTTTGGAAAAATGTATAAAAGTTTTTAAAATTAATGCAAATGAACATTTTATTAGTCAACTATTATTACACAGTTGATTTGTTACTTTGAGTTGTTACTTCAATACTCTTGCTATAAAATATATGTCCGGATTAGTAATTAGTAAACCCGATTAGTAATTAGTAAACCCGAAACCCTTGCATCAGCAATCCAGTGCTCTTCCAACTGAGCTAAGCAGAGGGATATCCACTGCCAAAACAATTGCATTTTCCCTAGCTTTGTGTTTATGGGCCCCGAAACACAAAGAAGGTACCATTGCTCTTGGTAAGAATTGGTAAGACTTGCTATACCAGGAATAGTCTAAGCCACCAAATTATGCAGCAAGAAAGGAGAAAATGTAGGAAAGAACCTTGAATCAAATCTGAGACCCCTTCCTCACTATTCAGGTTCTCTACCAACTAGGGACTTAGGTATGCAGGTCCATAGCCACAACTCAAAATACTAAATATTCCTGCTCAAACGATACATTCCTCCATGCATTGCCGTTAAAAATCCTCTGTAGAAAATGCAAGGGAAATTTATGCTTCGTTCAGCCAAACTTAGATTTTGCCTGATCCTGGCAGCTGATCCCATTTCTGATGTTTTAGAGGTCTGTGTTTGCTCTGCTCAAAAATGTGTATCGTTTAATGGACTTTTTAGGATGAGTACTGTTATTTATCTCGATATACTTTTCAATATGAAAGAAATATTTTCAAACGGGAGATAAAAAATACATATGATCTTTTCCAATCTGATAGAATTTTTTATTCTTTTTTGACGAGTTTCTATTTTTGATTATTACTTTCATGATAGACATTGTCCATTTTTATTGCTATCTCTTGAAGCCATTGTCTATCTTAATCTGTAACCTACTTAAGAGATTCAAATCTATCGACAATCCACGTTATCTCAACAAAACTGATTTTTTAAAAATTCAAGGATCGGGCGTATAACTTAGCCTTGATTTGTTGGTATATCTTTTTTTGATAACACTGCATGGACATTTTTCACCAATGTCGACCTTACTCGCATTTAAATTCCTGCAACAGTATAGTTTAAGTTAAGTAGAATCAAGACTGACCGAAATATAATTCTCAAAACTTCATGTAAGAGAACTACTTGTAGAATACTGATCATTAAATACAGTAATGAATGAACAGCGGTGATCACAATCAATATTAGACAGACGTAACTGGATTTGTTAAGTATGTGAAACTACTGAATTCACCCTGTCCTGTTCCAGTGTGGTGTGTTGTGTGATTCTTGTCGCATTTTTTTGGGTCAATTTGTCATATTCTTAACAAAAATATTCAAGCTCAAACGTCCATCAAACAATACAAATTGTGGAGCAAACATAACCTCAGAAAAACATGGAAGGTGGGATCAGATATCATGGAGGAGTGAGCATTCCTTTCCGGTCGGTCACGCTCACCGTATGTTCCTTGTCATGATCAAGAAATAAAGGGAAAAATCATCGGCAATTCAGTGTGTTCATAATGGTTTAACAATAAGTTTGAAAAACGACAGTCGGCTTTTGACTTTGTGTTATATATTTTTTTTTGCTGACAAGGTCATAGTAGATAATGTTCTAGCTTATCGAATTAGTTGAGATATAAACCCAATGTGCTGGTGATGAAGGTATATTGTAGCATGAGTAAGGTAAGTTGACGATTGAAAAGTTAAAGTCATCACTTTCATAATTAGGGTTTTTCCACCCTCACAGTTTTTATGGTTCAAAGTACAAAAACTGCATTTATTTTCATTTGATATACTTTAAATTTACAAATTATTGCAAAAAATTATGTCGCCATATTATTTATGATGGTAGACATAAATAAACAGAAATAGAGCTGTATGTGTCAACATTATAAAAATCTTACATTTTTTGTTAAAAGTGCTAGAATGATTATGTAATAACTGGTTCAAATGCCAAATTTTGATGCTGAGAGTTCCAGAATACTTGATACTTAATGTATGATACTTTTGAATTGTGAATATCATAGAAACTATTTAACACTAGAGGTACAATAGAGAACATGTCTGAATGAAGATACCCAGGAAGGAGTTATTTTCCTTGTCAACATTTTTAAAAGATGGATTAATTCACTAAATAAAGAAAATTTACATTTTTAAAAATCTTTTATTTAACTATATTTATCATGACACCTACTGAAAAGCAGTCTTCCAAAATATATTGTTTTATTTGGTATGAATTTATATCAATTACAGTTTTTGCGAAAAACTTATGACATCATTCGAGGGTGGAAGGACCTAAAGCTTGGTTGTTAGACTACAACCCTTCTGTTCTAGTAAAATATCCAAATATGAAACAGAGGAGACAGACTCTATGATATCTTTTATTTCGTTTTACCGTGATATATCGTATCGATGTAAGAATGAAAATAACCATTGTTAGTTGACAACATGTCGTCGATATATCAAACTGTCGAATTGAATGCCATTTCAAGTGTTCTTCTTTTCAAGAAAAAGATCTTGATCAAACTCTGCTGGGTATGAATACAAAAATAGATCTGCTATAACAGAGTGCAATTGGTACCAATGGGACTTGAAGTAGACTTTGAAGACATTGTCTCCAAAAATCACACAGATATTGTCAATTAGAAACTCAAACATCTTTTTGATATCAACTTCAGAATCCTTGTGTGTACACTCAGAATGATTTTTAACAAAACAATTCTGCAAATGATCAGTACCAAGGTAAAGTTTCATTTTGTATTGAAAAAGCAGCCGTCAATGATATAAAAAAACCTGGAATTGTTGCATATAAATTTAAAAAGTCTATGTCCTTGATTGTGTTATTTTTTTTATTTCAAATTTTCCAAAAGTTTTTAAGAATTTTTGAGAATCCACTTCTGATTTACACTTCTTCTCGAATAACCCCGTGGGGATCCGGGTTAGAATAGGTCCTCAGTACCCCCTTGCTTGTCGTAAAAGGCGACTTAATGGGGCGGTCCTTCGGATGAGACCCTATAAACCGAGGCCCCGTGTCACAGCAGGTGTGGCACGATAAAGTTCCCCCCCTGCTCAAAGGCCGTAAGTGCCGAGCATAGGCCTACATTTGCAGCCCTTCACCGGCAATGGTGACGTCTCCATATCAGTGAAATATTCTGGAGAGAGACGTTAAACAGTATAGAATCAATCAATCAATCTTCTCAAATATATTGCTGCATACCCATCAGGAGGTTTCTCCTTCACTACTGTTAATATTTTAGTGAGAGTAAAGCAAGAGAAATGGTAGAGCATTTACTGGAACTTACTATGTAGCTTTGTTTGTAAGGATTTTTTTGAAGTCTTGGAATCCAATATAGAAATGGTCATTTAAATTCTTTTTGGTTGTAGGGAATATTTAAAATATTGAAAACACACATGATTTTGAAGGATTTTTTCCTGAAAAAGGGAGATATGAGTATATCGTTAGATTACCATTAGTATGACTAAATCCCAGTTTCTCTAAAACTCAATTCAAAGGATGAGTCTTACAAACAAAGACAATCTTGTTACCTGCTATGTTAACAGGACAACAGAAAAGAAATTGTGTAAACTCTCTTATTTTTTTGTCACTTTCGAATGATTTCATAGTTATTTATTTAGCTATAATTAACTATTAATTGAAATGCTACCTCCAGAATTTCAAACCAAACTTTATTGTCATTAATTTCGTCTTTGTTCGTTTGCATCATGTGTCTTGCATACCACTGTGTCTCTGTTTTCCTTACCAAGTGTTGTAGTAAAAAAACATATTGTCTAAAAGATATACCTTTTTCTCACCTTCAATGGCTTTGCTATCGTCGGTCCATTTTCTATTGTCAGACTAGTACTGTTTCAATTTTTTTGTTTCTCTTTCTTTCTTTCTGGTCTAGCACTATCGATTGTCGGGATGTGTTAGACATTTTTATTTTAAGGCTAATATTTGCCCCATTATACAGCGACTCGGTATACATTATTTCAAATTCTCAGAAGAGATCAGATGAATTGTCCGCTTATACTAGTAAGTCTTTTTAAACATTTTCTTTGGAACATTTATGAGGCCTCTACAAGAAACCACATAAAATATTAACTTGAGGGTCATTTACACCTTTCTTTAAATGATCATGACATTTTGTTGGGAAACTCTGCTTATTTAGTAATCAACATTTCACTCGATAATAAAATAATTCAATCAATGCCAAACGGTCATGATATCAGGTTCATAGATATTTAGCATGCAATGTTACTTAGTCATATCAAGAAAAACTCAAAATACTCATGGTTACGCTCGTTGGCCTACAATTATTATGTGACCTCAAACAAGGGTCAATCTGTATGTTTATTAATTATTGATTTTTGAAAAATTATTCTTAAATTTTTACATTAATATTGATAAACATAAGGTGAATTTGTTTATGCAAAAAACAAAAGTTTGAAATGTGTGTCTTTGCTATGGACACTGAAGTAGGGCAGTTCGGGGAGACACACAACGGCTTGTAAGTGTAAAGTTTCTATAGTCGCTGCTATGTTTCTGTTGTTTGTTGTATTATAATCATCACCAAAAGGATGTATAAATGTTTCCATTTAAGTTTTCTTTGAATATTAAAACAAGATATTGTAAAAGTGTACCAGAGTTTTACTTTAAAATTTAGTACTAGAATTTCTCTGTTTAATGAGATGTAACATTTTGAGAAGATAATTATTATCCGTAGGTCCATTAACACTTAACAATTCAATTTTCAAAAATGATTAAGAGTTTTAGAATTTTAATATTTTAGTACAAATTACTAAATTTCAAAAACTCAAACTGATTTGGTATATTGAAATTTTGTATTTAAGTTCAAAAATCTTATTTTCTTTGCGAGCAAGTTTTAGACTTTTAAATTTTTAGATTTTTACCTTAAGCATTCAAAATTCAAATTTCTAAAAACATTTTTTTTAATTTTAAACTTTTGAGTTTTTTAATCTACTATATGTTTATAAAGTTTACGCTTAACAATCAAAAGTTCAGTATAGTTTTACGACTTTTGATCTTTCAAAATTTACTTAAAACTTCTTAATTTCATCTTTCAAAACGTTTTAGATTTCTTGAAACTTAAAATTTTGTTCAAAAATTCAAATTTAAGTAATAAAAACACTTGAAGTTTTTAGATATTTACTTCAAATATCCAAAATATCAAATTCCAAACCTGGTTTGAATTTTGAAACTATATACAAAACACTTTTAGTTAAGGATAAAAGCTTTCAGATAGTTTGAATGTTGAACTGACATTCAAAATTAAAATCGGATTTTGAAATTTGATATTTTAGATAGTTAGAGTAAAATTCTAAAACTTAAAGTGTTGTGGTTATTTAAAATTAGACCATTTGAATCAAAATTCCAAATTTCAAAAAATCTAAAACGTTCCAAAGTTGGATTTTAGAAGTTTTAAGTAAATTTTAGATAATCAAAATACATAATATGTTACTTAACTTGCATAGTTAAGCGTAAACTTTCTGAACAAACGGTAAATAAAAAACCCAAATGTTTAAGATACAGAAATCGTTTTTAGAAATGTGAATTTTGAACATTTAAAGTAAAAGTGTAAAACATTAAATTTTTAAAAACTGTTTGGAAATTTAAAAAATCAGATTTTTGATTTAAAATATTGAATTTCAATATACAAAATAAGTATGAGTTTTTGAAATTTGGAAATTTCAACTAATATATCATTATAAAGCTCTAAATCATTTTAGAAATTTGGATTGCAAAGCAACTGGAATAGTTTCGCTGAGCATGCAATACCCGGGTTAATACTAGTACTATGTAAACAAAATGTTTGAACCAACAAATAATAATGGCAACTTCGTTGATAAAATGATAAAAATTTAATATTCAGGAAAACGAAAGTAAGCATAAAATCTCAAGTACAATGGACGGAATTTTCTCAGCTAATGAAATTTTCAAATCTGGACAACACTAAATTACTTGTAATGTTTAGTAAAGCTATTATGCAGAAAATCATGAATATTTCGAAATTTAAAAAGGGAGAAGTCATTTTAAATGGAATTTAAAATAAAAATACTGTAGAGAAATCTGTCTTTGCAATAAAGATATATATCTCTTTTTGCTTGAGAGATAACTCTCTGAGACACTGTTAAAGTATATTTCTTTCACTTTAAGAGTTATCTCTTAAGATAAACTAAGAGAGATATCTCTTTTACTTTAAGAGAGATCTTTACCTTGGAAAAATATCTCTAAAAGTAAAAGAGATATCTGTCTACGTGTAAAAGATATCTCTTAAACATTCAGAGATATCTCTTTTCACGAAAGATCGAGATATTTCTCAAGTTTTCTAAGTTATCTGTTCTCTAAGTATAAGAGATATCTCTCTTAGCTTAATTAAAAGATATGTCTTTCTCAAACAGATATCTCTTTCTCACAGAGATATCTCCTTAAGTTGGGAGATATCTCTAATTTTAAAGAGATATCTATCTAAAATGAGAGATATCTCTGTAATTTTAAGATAAATTTTATTTTCTGAATAAATAGCAAAAGGGCTTACCATAAAAATGCAGCATCCAGTTTTGTTGTAAATATGAATTGTTAATTTCTATATGTAAACAAAACAAGGCGCGAGCCTTGTGTATATTATGGAGAATTTAAAGTTCTGCATCTCCTTTGTAAATCAACAAATGATGTTCGTGTTTATGCGGTTCATTTGAATTGCCTTAACTAGGAATTTTAAACATTAAAATTGGTTTGAAAAACTCAGTTGAAGTCTGTATCCATGTCCCTTTAAGGGAAGCACCACGATAATGGTAAGTACTTGTAAATAATGAGCGTACGGTTCTCAAAACATTGTTGGTGCGTTTGAAAGAAGCCGAATTAAGGAGGACATGCGGCGGACGAGTCTGGAATTCGAATCCTGGTCCCCTGAGTTTCCGGTCAGGTGTCTCTATCAACAGAACTATCCGGCCAACGACTATCGAACCCGGTTGACCGCCACATTACTCCCTCCTTTTTGTTCTTCGGTCCCCAACTCATCCGTGGCAGGCCTCTCACTTGTCCATTAAACATTACAAAAAAAGGAGTGAAGCACACACGGACCTCCAAAACATCAGAGGTTGGATCAGGTGCCATGGAGGAGTAAGCATTCCCTGCCAACCAGTCACATTCGCTGTATGCTCCTTGTCATGATCGGGAAATAAAAGGAAAAAATCCTCGGACAGCTCAGTGGAAGACTTTGATATTAATAGGCCACAAATGTAAATCAGAGGGAGACACTCAAAGTATCTTAAACAAGTAGTTTCTCTCGTTTGCTCTACTTTGCACACGTAATTTCAATAGTCTTCAAACATTTTCAATAATGGTTTTAAAAGGCCTCGGGTTAGTCCGAAATATCTTACTTTTCCCCGACTTTTTTTTTTACGGTTTTTTGGTATTTTACGTGCCAGGAAAACGTCAGAACCGGCGGCATTACGAAAATAGGAAATTGATCAGCTCCAATATGAAGCAGACCTGGAAATATTCATCCGTGGATGCATCATCCATGCAAATTTAATCATATCAAGCCATATAATGAAAGAAATATTCCAAAAACAGTACCCTGTTAGCTCATCTGGAAAACATAGCACAAACTCAGCATCTGTAGCAAGTTTCCATTCCCAGATACATAAGCCATACTAATTTCAATAACGTGCTACAATTCACTCATTTTTTTTAATGTTCTGGGACCTTATTCACAAAGCCTCCAGAAACAGAAGCAGATTTGGTAGCGTTCATCCCTTAATGCATCATCAATGCAAGTTTTGACACTGTAATGTTTACTGTTGCTTTGGAATGGACCTACATGCTCCTCAAATTTTAACCTGGTCATTCATTTGGAAATTTAGGTCAGGTCCTGCTTCTGAAGCAAATCTGGTAAAGTGTATTCCTAGATGCATCATTCATGCATGTTAAGTCCATATAGACCTTGTACTTACTTGGGAATGGTCCTGCTCCACAAACTTTAACCTGGTTACTCAAAACTGAAAAATGTAGGTCAGATTCAAGCAAGTCAGATAGTGTTCATCCCTAGGTGCAACATCCATGCAGTTTTCCAAGTAAAGCTTATAAATACTTGGGAATGGACCTGCTCCCAATGCCGAGGCCAAGACTGGGGGTATAGCATAATCTTATCTAGACTTCATTAAGGTGAGCTAAAATCCATATCAATTGAAAAATCTAAAGCTTCAAAGCTGCTAACAGCTTGATTGCTAAATTTAGGAACTTGTTAACTTAAAATTAAAATACTTTAACATTTTTCATCCAACCCTTAAATTAATAACCCAGAGGGGTAAGACCATGAACTGGCTCCTGTATGTTTATAAATAATCATTTCTGCCAGCAAATTAAAAATTTAATAGCATAGTGATCTGTTACAATTTGAAGTAAATTTACTCTTATCTGAATAGGATACATGTACTGGTCAACAATATATAACATTATGAAGGATGCTGCATAATATATGCAATAAATTAGTCAACAAAATATTTTCCATGTCTTAAATAGAATATAAGAACAAATATGATTAATTAAAAGAACGAGTGTATATGATATGCAATAAATAAGTCAACAATGACAAAACAAAGCAAATTAACTTAATGCTATACAAAAGTATGAAACAATAAAATTTTGATAGTCACTTGAGTATCGTATGGTTTCTTGGTAGAAGTGTGATTGACAGATAGCAATAGGTCACAAGATGACTTGGGCAACATGAAATTACACCTGAAGTTGGTGATATGTTTGAAGAAAGAAATATTCCCAATGATATTAACACTGTCTTTTACAGTGTGATCAAAGGATGAATAGTTCTACCTGAATTAATTGGCTGGATTATGATAAACAATAGACCTACAATATTAAATATAAATAATACTTTACATAAATAAATAATTAAAAAATTAGACTAACTTCATCATAAATATATGCATGTATTGAATGGACAAAATCACAAGAAAACAGGTCTATATTTATAACAAAACAAAATGACTTGCTTTTCATAAAAGATGATAAAATCTCAAATATTTATGAAGCAAATTAGCAGAATACTGGTCTTATGGAAGTGCTAAAAATAAGATAATTGTTACAAAGATTGATGAAGTGGACACTTGTTGTTGATAAATCTGTTAATCTTTAGTTTTTATTTTTTACAAATGAATTATAAAATATCAATGGTTAGTATCACAGACTAGCATCAGTTCTCTTCGGAATTAGACATCAACTCTGTTTGCCAAAACTCATTCCAAACATGTCGTTCTGTAGAGAGGTGATAAAATCCCTGAAAATAACAAGAATAAAGTTACGCAGCTTAAAGTTTAACATTCTATGTTATATAATTACTGATTGTAACTTTCAATCAATTTGAAGAGTTACTCTGAAGCATTCTATATATGAGGAAGTTCAATACACTATACACATACCCCAGTTCTTCATTTTCTTTTCCATTTCTTTTCCTATCGTCAACTGGTTTCAGGGATCTTTGATAACTCTCTATAAAAGTACATTTCAGGTCATTAAATAAAGTACAATGAATTCTTAAGTGCCAATTTTAGATCTTTATTCCCCAAAAAAAACTCAGTTATCAAAAGTACATGTACTTGTATATCTGAGAAAAAACAAATTCTAACTGCTTCATTAATTGCTTTGAAATATAATTTTACCTGGTAGCCATTACTGATAACAACATAAGTCAATTTAAATACTTAAGGAATGGTTGTTTTTGGTTTGTGAGTGTTACTGATGTGTAAAACACACAGAATTGTCATATACCATAGGTTTATTTCAGGAAAATGTTGCATGCTCAATGAAAACAAGAGGCCCAAGGGCCTTGAATACTCTTGACTTCTGATAAACTGTACAATCTATCACTTCTATTAGAAGCCTCCAACTCTATTAGTATCAAAAAAAATAACACTATTTCATATATGCTCAAACTGTTTCACGATGGAGACATGATAACCTTCTATGTACAGTGTATTACTGTGGTCATTGTTTCCTTTTGACTTTTGACTTCAGGAAGAACTGGACATGAAGGTTTTGAGGTTTCAAAACAAGAAGTTAGCGGAGAGAATAGAACAGAGAAAGAGGGCCGAGGACGAGTTAAAACGTCGTATTGACCAGCTGGAGAATCGCCAGAGGACTGACGACGCTGTTCTTATGATTGTCAATCGATACTGGAACCAGGTATGATCCTCACACTACACCTCAATGTGTATACTCTAGTATTCAGCATGAAGGATACTGGAAATCGAAGATGAGTTGTAATAATAATTTTGATATGCAACATGTATAATATGCTGGAACTTTCAGCTTCAGTTTTCCATAATTTTTGTACAATGCAATTATAAAGTAAAAAAAAATTACTTCTGTAGATCACGAAATTTTTGTGACAACTTATTTTCACAAGATCAAAATTTTCACATTGCAATCTATAATCTTAGGTAACATTAATTAGTACTAATATACACTAGCGTGAAATTTTGGGAGCACACCATCTCATGTTATTACACAAAGATAAAGTTTTAGCAAATAGATAATGATTTGAAGACATTCTGCATATCTGTATATAAGTTGCATTTATTATTTGTTTGAAAAATTGACATTCGGCATATGTGTGTATATCAATATTGCATTATTTATATACAACAGATTGAACAGAACCATGTTCTTCTTCATGTATATATTTTTCCACAGCTTGATGAAGATATCAGAGTCCTCTTGCAAAGATTTGATGCAGAGACTGCAGATGAAACTGAAACTAAGAGTAAGTAATGTTAATCCTTTTTTCATGAGAACTTAATAGCACAAAATAACTAACTTGTGTAAATTGAAAATGCTAAAGCAGGAATACTTGAATGCATATTTTATCAATGTACGAGGGCTGTTCGGAAATTATCGAGAAAATTACATTTACTCCATAAAGGGTGGAGATAATTTCATGAAAATTCATCGACATTTTATAAAGAAAGAACAAAACACTTATGCAAAATTTCTAATTCCTATGATAATAAGAAAAGATTTGGTGAAATGAAAAATATGCATATGTCTATCGACCCGGAGCAGCATCACTACGTCAATTAACGTCACGTCAGCCGAAGATGGTTTCGCATGTAAAATGATCGGGAAGCATTTAACACTTTTCCGTCTTTGTATTTACAAAAAACAGTACAAAAATCAAACAGTCTCTTTCCTTAAAATATTCCTTAAAAATGCATGCTGTTGCTACTCGAGTGTAAAATGACTTAAACTCATGCAGTGACGATTTATGCAACGCGGGTCAATGATATTAATACCGTAACGATATTACATGTAATGTTGTACGTACATGTAATAACTGATAGTTGTCCGTAGCTTTAATTTTACTCTGGTTGAATTAATGCATACATTATGAAATATGCATAGAAAAAAATGCATACAAATGAAATAACAAACCCTAACTCGTATTTTCTCGTTGTTATTGTTTTAGCAGGTCGTTGAGTCTGGAAAAGAGTTCAACATTGCGCTACACAAAATTTTAGGTATGTTCGCTGCTCCGCCCTTGACATCAAAATCCTTTTTTTCGTTCTTAGCACATTTCTCTACCGCGCTTAATTTTTTTCTGATCTCCGTATTCCTATACTTCCACTTTATTTATTGGAAAATAAAGGAGAAAAGAAATATATTTAAAAAATTCACCAGTATTGAAGAATGAGTTATATATTTATTATTTAAAGTTTCCATAGTAGACCTATGTAAAAATACAATGTTTTGAGGGGTAAACTTTACTATTTACTGGTCCCCAGATCAGACCAAAATTTTTTTGTCTTTGAATCTTGCTGATCGAGATTATAGATCTGCAAGATTTGCGGGCTCATAGCACTATGATGTAAGCTTAATTTACGTCACTCAACTGATAAGGGTTATTATTGCACATTTTTCGATGGGTTAGGGATAGTTTTGCACCAACCTGAAAGATAAGGGTTAGTCCTTGCACAAGTTTTCAACTGATTAAGGTTTGTCGGGCATCCATCCGAGAGATTAATGTTAGCTATATAGTCCTTGCACGTTGGTAATTACTGTAGATACCTAATTATATGCAAGGAATTAATTATAGCGTAATTTAATTTTTTTCATTCTTAAAACTGGAACAACTTTACTTTACCAGTCCCCAGAAAAACATACTAAAACAAAGAGAATTTACATGGATTTTAGCACCATAAAAGTACAAGCGAGTAATTTCATTTTGCGAGTGATGCTTCTCCCGAAATTACGCGGTATATGAAAAAAATTAAAGTGAAAATTTTATTGATGCCTATTATAATTATCCACTTATTATTATTTTTTTTTCAGAAAAAGTACCAAGATTTATATGATATTGCTCAGGATAATTGTTATATTGTCTGCATACCACAAACTTCATCTTTGGTAAATGTTACAGTTACAAGGAAACTTACTGGTATGTTAAACAATGTTACAGTATTATTTCCCATATCTGTAATTGATTCGAAAAAATATGAAAGAACTCAAAAGAGCACATAGTTTGAAACTACCTAGCCCTCCCTTATTAGTATATTCAATTTGGTATTTAAACAATCAGACATTTCCCATCTGGCAGTTAATCTTGCATTTTAAGTAAAAATGCTGTATTTTTCAGCAACACACATACTAAAGCCTTCACCTTACTTCAAAAGGTAAGCATACAAATTTACTGTAACTGTTGTGTTTATTCAATTGTGAAACCTTTGTAAATAACAGTACATGTACTGCTGCGGAAAGAGATATCATCTTGTTCTTTACATGCATAGCGTTATGCCAAATAAATGCTAAATTTAAACCCATTCTCACAATATATGTACTCTACATTTCATGAATCTTTATCAACCTAATCTTTGATCAAAGGCAAGTAAAATTTTAAAATCTGCAAGGCAGTTTGATAAAAAAAAAATACTTACCGGTAGCTATTTTATTATATGACAGCAAAAAATTTTGATATTCAAACTGGTTCCACATTGATTAAATTCTTTGTTAAGTATAGCTTTAAGATAAATTAGATAAAAAAGCATAATTGCTAATACAGTAAAACTTTGTTTAGGTCCCAGTGACTTCTATAACTGAGTTTTACTGTATGGTAATTAATATTAACATACATTTTTATGTGTAGGCTTTAGAATATTCTTTCTCCTTTATAAATCAAAGATGAATTAATTAATATTTTTCCTGATCTTCATATACCATTAGCATGATTAGATATTTACTTTTCTATTTGCTCATAGTCTGAAATTTTTAATGCATATTAATATAAAATATGTAGCCAATCTTATTAACACATGAATGGCAATTTGCATTTGGTGTAATAAAGTACATCTTTATCATGTTTATTGTCTAGTCTGACAACATGTTTATTTTCCCCTAAGGCACAGACAGTGAAATAATTGTAAATAAATGTGTTATTGTCCTAATCATGCTAATAGACAGTGACAAGTATAACTGATTTCTGATGTATATTTCACTTTACCTGCAGTCAGTACCAGACACTAGATTCTCCAGATAAAGTTGTCCAGTTAGAAGTCAATGGGAAGGAGTTTCGCACGGTTGAAGGTTTACAGCAGTACTTCATCTCAAAAAAAAATAAAAATATTTAATCTGTTATCAAAGAACTCAGAACTTTTAATTATTAAGTTAAGTTAAGCGTTAGCGCTTCATGATAAATATGCCAGCGTGAAGCGTTGTAGTTCATAATCTCATGAATCTTCAAAAATTAAATTTATTTCTTGTATTTACATTATTTTTCTGATGACTTGCCATAAATTTACGCAGTTCAACTGTCATTTTGAAAGCAAAACAGTGTGCACTATATTTTTTGACATCAAGAGAGGTATTATGACGTAGCAATGGAGATATTCATGCTTATTTGTGGTACATACGTAGTGTAGTTCATGAGAAAATGGACTACATTTTTTTGTAAAGAATCATAAGGGAAATTTATTGGAAATGTAAATATTTATTTATAATAGAGAATTGAATTATGATTCCTTTCTTTATGCTTTGGTAGGGTTCTCTGATGACCACTCAGTGAAGATTTTAAATGAAGAGCTGGGGTATAATAAGGTGTGTATACAGATACAATATTGTAGAACTCTTCAAATGATGAGTGAGCAGTGGATGAACAAAGAGTAAATGGAGAGCACATATCGAGTGAATGCAGAGAGTAACAAAAATAGAATATAGTTATGGATGGGCATGGAATGTATCGCCAATAAGGAATACCCTGGTATATTTTGTTTATATATCATGTAAACCTTGAGAGGGGGTTGTAGAACAACCAGTATGTAGTTAATTTGGATATATGGTTGCATTGATTTACATATTTATACATGCTTAACAAATATTCAATATTTTTGTTTTTTGTAGGATTATAAAGCATACAAAATCCTGATTTTAGAATGCCCTTTGGATCCATCTTTAAAGGTACCGTAACACACATCTTAAAAGATTTCATTAAAGGACCAAGCACTGAATTATTGAAATAAAAACCAAAGTCTGTCTTGTTTCTGTGAATATATTTAATTAAATCATATTGCAGGAAATAATTTTGTTAAAAAAAATTATTATGAAAATGTAAATAATTTTATGATTATAAGTATTGGGCATTAGTAAGAAAATAAATTTTTTTTGGACATGTTTAAGGTTTATAAAACTGAAAACAAGCAGCCGGCAGCAACAGATAGCATTCCTGGATGCTCCACATACTCAGAGTGAGTGAAGGCGAAAAGTTCCTTTAATGTTATGATTTATTTTATATACTGGATAACTTGTAATGATCATTGTACATGTAAATAATGGGGTCTGATACTATGGAATTGTCAGTTTCTTTGGGGAATAGACCAGTGTTTGTAAATTTTGATGGTCACCTTTAATTACAAGTTTATATCCACTTGATTAATAACCTTGTCAATGTTTCAGTTCATGTATATGTTTATATGAGTAACCAATGAAATAATGTCCACAAGATCTAGGAATAATGCTGATTTCACAGTAGATTTTGAAGTAGAATGAAATTTACTTCAAATGCAATTTGATTGAATGACTCTTCAGCTGAGGTTAAATGGTGAATAAGATACAGTACTTGTCAAATTAAGACATATTTATACAATAAAAAGGAAGATTGACTTTAAAATGATTTTGAGAAAGGTGACATCATTTTAATGTTTTTTTTAACAGATCCTGTAATTTCCTAATATCTCATGCTGAATACAGAATGGTAGGTTAACATAAATTCTTATTGCTGTTGAATTGATATTACATGTTTATTAAGTCTGACATACAAGTATAAACAGTTGAACTTTGGTATTTCAAGTACCATGGATATGGCTAGTAATCTTAAAATCTCAAACACTCATTATTTATCTTACTTTGATATCTTGAATCCAGACCTTTAACAATTTTGTCTTAGATAGAGTTCAAGATTACAAGATCTGAAAGTATACATTTAACAGTATTTAAATGCAGGAATCTTATAATTTTTCGATTTTGAATCAGCTGTAAGCATCTAACAGTTTGTCCGTGTACTTCAATTGTTCTCTGTTATTCACAAATTTTAAAAAAAAATCAAATATATTTCTTAAGGTTTTACGTCAGTTGGATGAGAGTTTGAAGCAGTTTAATGCTAACTACATGATACTTAAAGACTACCTCTCAGAAGCACAAAACAAGCTCAAGTCCCTGTGTCAGCAAGTAGCCAGGGTAACGATAATACATGTGTATTTAAATGTCTGGTTTGACCCTCTGGTAAAATTTTGAGTCATTTACTGTATTTTACTTTAAAAGAAATACGAAATGAAATTAACTTTCTTTTGAGTGGAAACTGTTTTGAGAAAAAAACCACTTGTGTATGATTGATTAGCAGAGTTTGTATCTTCCAGGATTGTCTTAAATGTTCAAAGTTTGAAAAAGAGCAGGATCCAAAATTCAGAGAAACCATAGATTTTTGTGTTGAAAGGTAGGCACTTATCCCTTTCCTCTTCTTGGTTCATGGATGATTCAGTGACTTAGGGCTCATAATCATTTTTTGTTTGTATTTTGAAGCTATGTAATGGGAGCAGTCCACAAAAAGGTGTTTTCTGTCATCAAGGAAACACATGAGGAGGAGGATAGATTGCTTTTTGCAAAATGTAAACAACTGCGCAATGTAACAGCAGAACAACTAGGGGTTAATAAGAAAATCGCTTGTCCTCTTCCACAAGCTGTAAGTATTTATTAACTGTGCAACATGGTAAGTTCCAATGAATAATACAAAAGTTACTAAAGTTTGTAAAATGTTGTCATTGGTAAAATTTACCTATCAAATATTAGCATGATCTTGCATAGGTAATTAAAAACTTACCTCTATTCTTCAATTGATACATGTACTTGTATACATAGATCAAGATTCTTGTAAATAAGCTCAATATATATTGATTATTTACCATACTATTATATTGTCCTGTGTTTTAACCAAAGGTTGTAGAATTGGCGAATTTGGATGGCCTAAGGACTCCACTAGAGAAATTATTCTGCTTGAAATTAACAGTGGTAAGTTATTATCATAGTTAAGTAGAATTCTCTTTATATATAGGATTTTAAGCTGCTTAAACACATAGCATTTCACACTGAAATATAAAAAAAATCTTAATTTATCTAAAAGTTATTGAAACCTTGAATTTCTGGCGGTTTTGATTGACACATCCTTGCACTTACACAAATTTTTATATTATTCTTAATACTTAAGAAAAGTGGCAATTTTGTTGTGTAATGATGAACAAAATTAAAACTATAATCCAGAAAATTTAGAGTAATATTTTCGAAAGTAAGATCCACTTTTACAAAACCAGTTTATGTTTCATGAGTGTATTCAATTTGTTAAACTCTGTACAGAACACTGCATACAGACTGATGATACTAGTGAGGGGGTTTTGCTTTGGAATATTTCTACTCTGAATTTTCTGGATTAACTGATTAAACTCATATCGTACTGTAAATATAGGACAATGCCAGTCAGACTATGCAGATTTATTTAGAAGAAAACCGAGTTATTAGTTACATAATTATAACTTATTAAACTGGTATCATACTCTACATATAGGACAATGCCAGTCAGACCATACAGAGTTATTTAGAAGAGAACCGAGTACCTCCAGTGTCTGCCACTGCAGAAGATAGTAAGATCTTCAGAGAAATACTTTTTGAGAAGTTTTTTATCACAGTGGATAAATGAAATAAGAGTTTACAAAAACAGAAAAGCTGGCAAATGAATGATTCTACATTTATGCAGATAAAAAGATTACCTGACATTAAATATTGTTACTTATTTTCCTAATTCTAGGCTACTGTCTAACATCAGATGATCTCATACCTATATTAGTAAGTTCCTTTTTGTTTGATTTCTTTTCTCTTTTTCTGTAAATGATTTTAGATTTAAGAAACATATTATTTGGACTTGTTATAAAAGTGCATGAAAACATTTCATACAGAGATGCAGAAATTTCCATATGTTAAGCAACATTCAAGACATTGATCTTGATTGAAAAAAGCTGTCTTTTAAAGTTAAATATTTAAATAAATAAAGTATATACTGTAAAGAGTACTGATTTGACTTGGTACTTGTAGGTGACTGTGATAGCTCAGGCTCAGTGTCGACATTTTGCCAGTAACATTAACTATATAGAGTCATTCCACTGGGCTTCAGAGGCCAATGACAGAGGCAACCTTAGGTAGGTGGTAAAAGTAGGTCACCTGTGTCCCTACAAATAATGGGAAAGAATCCACTGGAATTTTTTTTTCTGATAAAAATGACATTAATAAAGACCAATTTTTTAAGTGATTTGAAATGGATTTTCAGCTACTGTTTGGTGACGTTTAAGGCAGCGGTGGAATACATGAAGAACACGTCCTTTGATGAGTTGGAGAGGAGGCCCAGCCTGAAGAGAGAGGTGGGTACTGTAGCTCACCAGTCACACTGGGGGACTAGAGGAATTAATTAAATAATCAGGCTTCTGGATAAGGCTTCATTGATTATATTTTAAAAAAGAACTGTTCATAGTATATCTACCATTTTGTCTTGTAAGCAAGACTTCATGCATAGTTATGAGGTGTTTCTAAATATGCTAGAATTTTTAGACTTGTGACCTTGAAGTTTCACCTACTCTTCAAAAAAAATTTCATTGGTTATAACTTTTGAATGAAAAAAATCTTGTACTGGTACATTACCTCTGACAACAACCTTCAAAAAGAACTTTTTATTTTTACTTATGACCTTGACCTATAAGTTTGATCTACTCAACAAAAATTAACTTAAGTCATAAATTTTTCACCAGTTTTATGCAGTTTTGAGAAGTTTGACTCTTTTCCTTACTTTTATGAATTTAAAAAGAGCTATAGCCACGAAGTGCAAAAATATGCCCTGTCACAAAAATGAATAAAATTTTATTCTCTGATAGGTTAGACTTTGTGGGTTATAACATAATTTATTTTTTAATGATATCTTTTCCAGTTTTCTTTTTATAGTCGTTTGAAATTGGTATTGTTTTCAAGTAAAGTCTACATTGTACATGTATAACGTCATGACTTTTGACGTTATTTATACACATGTATATTGTAACGGTATGACGTTAACGTTATTTAAATGAACGTAATTATATCTACATTATTGGAAGTATCCGCTAAAATAAACTCTACCTAAGAATTTGGGAAATTTTATCATAGGACTGTTAAGAAGTTTTGAATCATGAGATAAATACATGTAGCTAGCTAGTTTTTGCTTTGATAAAAAAATGTCTAAATACTCTTATATTGTCCTGTTAAATCAAAAGCAACTTTTTAAAATCATACATCAAGTAAAAATAGAGGGAAATTATTTAGGGTGTAAATATTAGCTGTATCCCAATATTGATTAATCCGCAAAGTCCGGAAAAAATGAATATTAAGTGT
>PRKT01000307.1:0-12018 GCA_003671525.1 Saccostrea glomerata | reverse complement strand
GGGGGGGGGGGGGGGGTACTAACCATGATTCAATAATGCTGAAAATCCTATCGCAAAGGTGGATTAATGATTTCAAGCGACTTGTCAGAAGGGAAATTTTTAATGCTAATTACTACCAAAAAAGAATCGTAGCTCGATATCCTTTGAATGTTTTTTTGCATATCCTGATGTTCTTTTTTTTTGTTATTAAAGTTGAAAAAAAAAATATGTTCACGTATGCATATGTATTCTCAAAAAATAAAAGCCCAAACTGAAAATTATGTTTTGTTAATTTATATACATGGTATCAACAAACTTGTTATTAAGATAGCCGTCTTTATCATTAAAAACCATCATAATAATGCACAAACAATATCGTTTGCAGTTAATTCATACATACTCGTGTTTATTTTCTATTTACAAACTTACACTGTATACACACACACGAAAAAAATGAATAAAAGAAAGATATATCGTTCATTCAGAATTTTAAGATTTAATCGTGATCAAAAAATTGGAATAATGGCCTTCAAGCTAAAAATTATGTTCCATTGACTTTCTTGATGAATCGTTTTTTCGGAAAAACTAGCAAAATCAATGACCAACAAAATTTCCAGTAAAGACAAATAATGTTTAAATTCAGCGAAATTTAAACTCTCTCCACATTTAAAGAATAGCTCACGAAGGAAACAGAAGAGTAAGCTATAGCTTTTTTCAGTTCAAAATTTATTCTTCTTTTACGCTGTAAACGTTCAAAATCCGATAACGTCAAGTTGACGTCATAACGTCATTGCGTTATTTTCTTACTAAAACTACCTATATTTAAAGAGCTCTCTCGGAGAAATGGTTTGAGATAATAACAAAAATTAAAATGACTTAGGAAGTGTTCACCCTATACAAGTTTTAAGAACAATTTAATTAGAATTTAGGACTGTGCGGATTTTTGCTCATACCGTACTTTCTTCTTTAACCGTTTAATATTATAGGCAGGTCAAGGTCATTACCTTTTAAGGACATTTAAGAATAAAAAAATACTGTTTCCAATCATGCGATCCCTACTTGGAATTCAAAAGAATGAATTTTTTTCTTTTTGCATAGAAAGATACTACCATATACGGCCTATAAGATGATATTACCAAACTGACAAAGATAATTCAAATAAAATGGATATTTGCTAATCCGAATTTCCTCTACTTTTCTTAAATTTCTAGGATATATTAGTTATTTTTATATGCTTCCTATATTTAACTTTTTCTCATTTTCACATATGGTACAGTTGTCACATAAAGGTACAAAATGATACAAAAACACTTTTTACGGATTTTTGGCCCAAATATGTACTTAGATTTGAAGCATTTAAAAGCCAACATAGTTCTAGTATATGTGAAAAATCTTATTTATTTGATATATTTTGAAACTTTAGTCCCTTATTATTATTTTAACTTGCATTTGGACATTTCGTCTAGTCTTTGATTGCGTAAAAATTATAACCAAATTCAATGTTCAATAATAATATTGAGAGGCAGTTTAGAAGATATTTTCATACGCCGCCATTCCGCCAAAAATATAGTCTCTGCTAGTTTTCAAACGCAGTTTACCATTTCTATTTAAAGTTGTACAATTGTGATGAGGAAAGAAAAATATGGTCTTTTAAATCTCTTGCACCTAAATATATAAGACGTATAAGCAAATATACTTTGAATATTTCATCTAGTCAGAAACTAGAGAAGAATTCTACCTTAAAAAGGTTATTTTCTAGCTGGTGTCAAAAAAAGTTTCCATAATTAATTAAAAACCTCTTTGATTTTACCCTGGATAAATAATTTGCAAAAATCAAAATAACGTTATAAAAGTTTAACGTGTTTGATCCCTACTTTTCAAACTGGCGCGAAAAAGGGCGCTAGCTTAGAAAATTAGATATTATTGAAATATTTGATTTTCTATGAATGAAGTTTCAAACTTCTCTTTAAAAAATATGGATGATTTAATTTGTAAAAATAAGTACGAAATTAAACTGCCTCTGACCTATGATACAAGGGAAACAAAAAGTGGTTAGCTCAAAACCTGTAACATGGCTTTTGTCGTTTGCTAGTGCACAACCGATTTTGACCTTTTGACATTGACCTTGGAGTTTGACACACTTTTACACAAAAATTCCACACTTTTACTTTGGCATTAACTTTTGGACGGTATGTGCTACATGTAGGACTTTATATCAAAGTAATGGCTTGATAGACTAAGAGTTCATTAATTTGCGATTATTAACTCATGATCAGATGTAAATTTTTGCCAGTTTTGGAGGAATTTTTAATATCATTACAAGAACGTTCTCGGTGAGTATTGTACACCTGTATGTTCCGCAACAAGAGGCCCACGGGCCTTATAGGTTACCTGAGTATCCCATAACAACTTTACAACAATTCAATGAATTTGATTCATATTTTAAACCAGAGGCCATGAAACTCACAATTTTGAAAGAGGCACCATTGCATATCATAACTACACACTTTGAATCTTTACTTTGATTACTTATTACCTAGAGGTAGATCAGAGTAACAAAGAGAAAATGCACGTCCACACAGGAACCACTGAGCCTGGGGCTATATATTTCAAAATTTTGGAAATTTTATAATGAATTTCATTTCATCATAAATTGTTGATTGATACAAAATTTCAAAGCATTAATTTATTTTCAGACTACTCGTATGTACACCCCTTCCAAATACCTCGGACGCAGGGGCCCGAAAATTAACCATTTTGGAAAAGGCAGCTTTCTTCATCATAAATATGTACTTAGGTCATTGGCATACTAGTAATACCCTGGAGTGAAGAAAAATATTTTCAAAGAATTCATGCATTTTTATAATGTAAACATTAGAGCCCCACCCTAACACAAGAACCCCTGACCCAAGGGCCCTGAAATTCACAAATCTCAAAGATGCATCCTTCCTCCTCATAACTATGTACATAATTAATTAGTTTAATACCAAGGCGCAGAAAAGAAACTTTTCAAAGATTTTCACTATATAATCTTTATAGTCCCGTCCTAGCACTAGAAACCCTGACCCTGGGGCCATCAAATTCACAATTTTGGAAGAAGCAGCCTTGTTCAAAATAACTATGCACTTGGTTAGTTTATTTAATGTCCATTAGCAAAGAAGAAGAATTTCAAAGAAATAATGCCTTTTTACTATTTACTAGTAATCTATTTAGCCCCACCCAAGCACTAGAACTCCTGACCCTGAGGCAATGAAATTCACAATTTAAGAGGCAGCCATATTCAACTTAACTGTGCATTTGGTTAGTTTATTCAATGCACAGGAGCAGAAAAGAAGATTTGCAAAGAAATAATGCATTTTAACTATATAATCCATTTAGCCCCGCCCCAGCACTAGAACCCCTGACCCTGGGGCCATGAATTTCACAATTTTGGCAGAGGACTCAATGCTGATTACAATCATACCAACAGTTTGACTGCTTGATGTCCAGGAGCAAAGAAGAATATTTTTTAAGATTGCACCAACTTTAGTGGTTTTGGCCCCAGACTTTAAAGTCGAGACTGTTTTTATTGACAGCTGCTTTTTCAATAAAAATGGAACTCGTGAAATTACCTACCTAGTAAATGGTCATTCGCAAAATTATTTTGTTAAAACACACTCTGATTGCACACCCAAGTACTCTGAAGTTGACTTCTAAAAGATGCTTGAGTTTCGGATTGACAATATCTATGCGTTTTTTTTTTTGAGTCCAGGCCTTCCAACAATCTATTGGAATTTCCACGGGTACCAAATGCGCTCCGTTATTAGTAGACCTATTTTTGCATTCATATGAAGCAGAATTTGTTCAAAATTTTATGTTTCGGAGGTCCGTGTTTGCTCTGCTCTTATTTTGTATTGTTTTATGGACTTTGATATTAAATACTGTTCGTTACCTCCATATCCTTCTTCCAAACAGATGTATATGTAAGTTCAAAGGTAAGAGCTATGGGAATTGAATTTATACAGTTAAATAACGTTACTTTTGTTGCTTCTATGCTATGTTTTTGGATTTGTAAAATTTTTAAAGTTTATAGTTATCAGACACATATGCCATTTTCGAAACAAAACCTTTAAATGATAAAAAAAAACACCCAATAATATTATCATAAATTCATGCTCCTCAATGAATAAAAATATTCCTTGGAATTTTGCAAGCCAATAATAAATACACATATATATAGCCTATATAATACTTGATACATTAATTGTGATGATACTATGAAGATCGACATACAATCAAATATATGTTGGAAAGGATTAAAGTACATTAAAAAATTCCCCCTATTTGCATTTGAAAGTATGAAAAAATATCAGGAGACACACATATAAGGTTTTATTGTATAAAAAAGTAGGGGGTCAAATTTCTATGGGGGTCATTTTTCAAATGGGTGTTCTTACCTCGAGCTGCTCCAGGTGCCTGAGTTGGGTGTTCTTACCTCGAGCTGCTCCAGGTGCCTGAGATGGGTGTTCTTACCTCGAGCTGCTCCAGGTGCCTGAGATGGGTGTTCTTGCTAGTCTGGAGTAAGTTCCTGGTGTCCTCCAGCTGGGTCCGGATCTGCATGGAATCGTTATAAAGCACCGAGAACTGGGACTGGAGACATTTGTACTCTGTCGTGTCCACAATTACACTCTCAGGCAAGTGCTGCAGCTAAAACAACCCATAATTACAGTACTATAGGACAACCTATAAGTGTTGAAAATTCTGAGTGATGTTTCATATTTGTTACAAGTTATTTTCTTTAAATATGGAATGTTTAATCCACTGATACTCTATTTTTTTTCCCTAAAAGCTTTCTTTATGCTTGCATATCAATTCATACATGCATTTTGTAATAGCTTAGCCCAGTACATCTCTTCCAAGTTACTAAAAAAGTCTTACAATCCTTCTTAGTATTTAACAGAATAATCTATCATAGTGCTCCCTTACATCCATTTTGAGTTTCTCCACCTCCTGCAGCGCCTCCTGGTGTTCTTTGCTGAGTTTCTCCAGTTCCATCATTCTGTTGGTGGCCAGTTCTCTCTGCTCCTCCAACTCATAGTTTATCTCATCAAACTACAAGTACATGTGATTAAAAAATACCTTGAAAGGTGACTTTTAAACTGAGCTTAACATAAGATAAGGAATAGTTAGATCAAGGTCACAGAGAAGGTCAAGGTCAAAAGATTCTGCAACACTTAAATGGCTCTCATCAGTCTTATATACATGTGAAATTCTATACCTTGCTCTTGGCTACTCCAGTTACACCTTTGCCTGATACATCATGGACAATGGTTGTGTCCTCAAAACTTTTCAGTTTTTGCATGGCGTCATTCAGATGTCGATCAAGTTTGTCTATCTGGGCGCTGGCACAGCCATGATAATACTGAAGGTCATCCATCTTGTTCTTGAGTTCAGCAATCTCTGTTTCAGCAGCTGTTAATTTATCCTGCAGCTCTGCTACCTATCAATTCATTATTACCTTTGTCTTTAAAAACTAGGACTAATCATGCTATCATTAAAGATGTTTTTTAAAATAATTTAAACAGATCAAACCTTCTTTCACAGTCTATATTTTTATTTATAATACCTCCAGTGTATGTTCGTGATGTCGCTGGTGTAAGTACGTGGCATTATTGTGTATATATTTTTATTTATAATACCTCCAGTGTATGTTCGTGATGTCGCTGGTGTAAGTACGTGGCATTATTGTGCATATATTTTTATTTACAATACCTCCAGTGTATGTTCATGATGTCGCTAGTGTAAGTATGTCACGTTATTGTCATGATGTCGCTGGTGTAAGTACGTGGTGTTATTGTGTATATATTTTTATTTACAATACCTCCAGTGTATGTTCGTGATGTCTCTGGTGTAAGTACGTGGCATTATTGTGTATATATATTTTTATTTGTGTATATATATTTTTATTTATAATACCTCCAGTGTATGTTCGTGATGTCGCTGGTGTAAGTACGTGGCATTATTGTGTATATATTTTTATTTATAATACCTCCAGTGTATGTTCGTAATGTCTCTGGTGTAAGTACGTGGCGTTATTGTGTATGTATTTTTATTCATATTACCTCCAGTGTATGTTCGTGATGTCGCTGGTGTAAGTAATCAGAAGGCAGAGGTCGGATGGAAAATTGTGCAATATAACGTTAACCACTCCTCCTTCTTAATAAAATATTTTAATGAAAAAAATCACATGAAATTGTTTGGTATCACTTAGAATCAACATGTATCTATAAGATTAAGACAATAGATATTTTTTTTAATATAAAAAAAAATCTCTTCAGAAATATATCTAATAATGTCATGAAAAGCAATTACCATCAACAAATATGTAATTTGTTCGACTCAGAGACACCAAGTTACGTACATAAAGTTTCAGACATGCTTGTACATTTGGACACCTATCTCCTCTTTAAGACTTCGGATTATCTTTCCATCAATTTTTTTCAGAAGCAGGAAGGGTACTGACTCAATTAATATACATAAATTATAAAATTGATTATTTTTAAAAAATAACCCTTTGGTCACACATTTGAACTCAGTACTGAAGAATGAGTTATATGCTATTGAAATTAATTGACAGATTATAAACATTTAACAGTTTATAATATTGTTGTTAAAGACCATATCACCTGTCATGAACAAAGGTCCTTGGGCTTTGATTTATAAATGTATACGTTTACCTCTTGAATATGTAAAAAGAGTACTATCTTGTAGGACTACAGTACTTTTGAGTCAAGGCTAAGGGAGGTTCTCTGATTTTTCAGCATTGTCAATTGATTTTCAAAATTGTCACTAAAAACAATTAAATTACATCACGTTAATTAGCTATGAAATAAATACTTTGAAGAATACAAACCTGTAAGGCCCTGAAGAGAGGGTTTACATCAAGCTCATCGACGTCTGTCATCTTTCTTCATGTGACAGTCATTTTCTGGATTTTGTGAATTCTTTCGGATTATCTCGGACTTTTTGATCGTTTCAATTATATAAATCCTTGAGGTGTACCGAAGAAATACGACACATCCGGGCTTTTTCAAAATGGCGCAGTTCAAGATGTGAAAAAGTAGCAGTGATAGAAAACGGCACTTTTTTCTTGTATGTTTAAAGATTACAGCTTTTATTTTGCTACCAGGGCTAATTTAAGAAACTGGATTTGAATAGAGTTTTGATTTACTGTTGAATCTTAATAATTGTCATATATTATACACAAGAGCTCGGTTTCAGAATGGTGATTTCGAGTACAATCAATGCTATTACCTACATAGCTTTATTTAGCCACTCGAAGTATCATAATTTAGTAGTTTTAATGCAAGTTTTTGCAAGTTTGCTTTTGTATTTGAAAAGGACAAAAACTAGTAAATGTGTCGGGATGTAAAACATAACATAGCTTTTTGAGAAATGTTTTCCATAGTTTTGATAAATATTTTATTTATCCAAGGAGTTACTTTTATTATAAAATAAAGTATATATGTAATACGGGAATTTTAACAATTTTATTATATTTTTATGTACATATGTAACTCAGTATTTTTAATGATACAGTTCCTACAATAAAATATGTACCACTAACTCTACATGTATCACGAGAAGCAAAAATTTTAAACTTATTATTTCTAAAACAATGCATTAAACAAACTGTTGAGGAAATTAAAGGATGTGTTTGATTTTACCATGAATGAAAAAATTATAATTCATATTTGTTTCAAATCAATTTCTTTTTATTAGGTATTTTAAGAGGTTGGTGTCAAGTGCTAAATGCATGTCAATTTTGTTTACTTGTTTTTGTTTCTATGAAGTTAAGAGCTTGGAATTTACCAAATTGAATTTATTTTTTGGCTATCATTCATCTTAAAATAAATTTGAAAAGTATCAATATACATGTATTTCTTATTCTGAAATCAGTTTGCTTTTAAAGATGAAGGTGTTGGGATTTGTGTACAAGATATGTACATTAATTTATTTTGAGTTACAACTTTCCTTTTATATATAATGAAATTACTTATTTATAATACTTGGTGTAAAAAGATACTGTTATTCCCGCTAAAATCTGATGTTTTAATGTTATATTGTCTTTAATGGGAAGTCTCATGCTAACTTATTTTATCAAAAGGACAGTATTTCTATTGATTCTTAGATAGTTTAAAATAAAAATTTGACAACAGGGCCCAATAAGCCCATTTGAGAAATATTTACAAGACACATATATGACAGATGTTTTTTAAGAATGGATAAAATCTGTGTACACAGAGCAGGTTAGAATGTAGAGTAATGTCCCTTCTATGATTTGTATGTCCTTGTAATTCAGACAAGCCCAGGCCAGTCAGAAGGAACTAAAGCTTCTGCTGGACATGTACAAGAGTGCCCCTAAAGAACAGCGAGACAAAGTACAGGTAGGGTCAAACAAAATCAAAAAGTTATAGTCTTATACATTGTACATAAAGAAAACTCATGGAATGGGAATGATTGTATTCTTTTAACAGGAAAAAAAGGAAAGCAATTTTTTGACTTATTCAACTTGCATATATGTTTATATTATTACCTCATGATTCATTTCAGTTAATGGCCTGTGAAAAGAAATTCCGACAAGAAATTGATGATCTGAAAGCTCAGATCAAGAGAATGCAGGAGAATGAGAGAAAGGAGAAGAGGAAACTAGCAGAAGAGGACGCCATTAAGAAGATCAGTAAAATGGAGGAAAAAATCACAGAGCTCTCCAAGAATTTAGCAACCCAAAAACAGGTATAGAGTAGTCTAAAAGCCGCAGCATTCAGAGAGATTATCAAAAGCATGTTCTCGCCTCCCCCCAATACCTTCATGTTAGAAAGCAGAAATGTCACATATCAAACTAATTTACATGCAAACTGATAAGATTAAGAAATATTGATATAAGATTTTTATTCCATTGTTTGAGCTGTATTGCAACAACAGGTAAATTTCTATGCTCCAGCAAACTGTGACATTGTTAAATAAATTGGGATGCTCAATTCCCATTTAGTATAAGGATAACTTTATTTAATTGAAGAGGAGGCAGATGTTACTTTATTTGAGTATTGTAAGCTGTCTTTGTGTCCCCAGAGAGAAGAGGCCCTGTTAAGTGAGATGGAGGTGACAGGTCAGGCTTTTGAAGACATGCAGGAACAGAACATGAGACTTTTACAGCAGCTAAAGGAGAAAGATGACGCCAACTTCAAACTCATGTCAGAGGTAACAAACTATCATTATAGGACACTGAAAAATTATACATATAAACAGAATTATTTTCGCGCTTATTATGGGTCCACGAAGAGTTAGAACGTTGGTGTTACATATTTTCAATATCTGATTTTGAGACTGCTCCGGGTACCCCAACTGATGACGCATTTATATACCATTGTACAGAAAATGTTAAATATTTGTAAAATATTTTTTGTTTTTATCAATTCTAAGTGTATGTCAAACGTATATGCAAATTTTCACCGAAAGACGTTCATTCAAAAGCAAGATATACACAATGTCTCAATAATTTTCGAACAGCCCTCGTATGTGTATTTAAGCAAAATGAAAAAAGCATACTAATATATTTTGTATCTGGTTCTCCAACTAAATTATGCCACAGTAAATGCCTCATCTATGTTCAGAATATTCAGTAATGAGGAAATGTTATGATATACATGTATTATTCTGTTGTATGATTTGTTTGATCTCATAAGTATTTAACAAATATAGTAATGTTTTCAATGTTGTGTAGTAAGTGTTAATACTGTGAGCTTTGTCTTCCTACTTCCATCTTGATATTTTAGATGAGAGTGATGAAACAAAAGCTTTCCTGACCTTGCTGTCCACGTGGGATAAACAAGAACTGGAACAGAAACTAGGCCAGCGTGTGGAGTTCTCCAAACGAGCCATGGGGAAGCTGCTGCAGGCTTTTGACAGGTTGTTACAGAGAAATGAGAAACTCAACAAAGGCATACAGGAAAAGGTCAATAAGGAGGTCAAGGAACTAGAACTGTCTGCCAGCGGAATCAAAAAGGAACCAAGTGAAATCAAGATGGAGGTAGAGGAGAAGAAGGAGCCAGAGGAAGACGTGGGAGAAAAAGCCGTCAAAACGGAGGAAGACGGGGAGACCGAGGCCAAGTCGGAGGAGAAAAAGGAGGGTAAGATAGCACTTCTGTCAAACAAGTGTAGTTAACAGGGTCAGAGGAGAAAAAGGAGGGTAAGGTAGGACTGAACATGTATAGCAAAAAAGGAGGATAAGATAGGACTTCAGTCAGACTTGTGTAGTTAAAAGGGTGTAAAAATATACAGCACCTGTGATAATGGTCTGTTAGCGCTGATTTTGAAAACAGACAACAGAATACTACTGAAATAAAACAGAAACTGAAAAGGATAGCAAGTTTGTATGTGTTTACTTTCTTTAATTTCATCAACAAGAATGTTCTTTACCTTTGAGGTGAGTGTATTTGTCAGTCTTGTGTAAGAATGCATTTCATTCCAGATATCATTAAAAAGCTGTCTATGTCTGTTACAGAGACTGAGAAGCCAGAAATCAAGAAAGAAGTAGAATCAACAGAAGCTGACGTCAAACCCACAGTGAAGGAGGAGGAGCCCTCAGAAGAGAAGCCAGAAATTCTGTCCCTGCAGGAAATCGTCAAGGAAGAGTTGGCAGAGCTTCAGCGAGAGAATCGTCGTCTCCACAATAACGCCACGTACTTACACCAGCGACATCACGAACATACACTGGAGGTAATATGAATAAAAATACATACACAATAATGCCACGTACTTACACCAGAGACATCACGAACAAACACCTGGAGCAGCTCGAGGTAAGGACACCCATCTCAGGCACCTGGAGCAGCTCGAGGTAAGAACACCCATCTCAGGCACCTGGAGCAGCTTGAGGTACAAAAAAATCATGATTTATTAAAATTACTTAGGTGGTTGAGTTACATGTATCCTAACACTTTTAGCAGCAGGGGATGAAATGTGGGTTGATATTGTTTTCTGTAGTGTGATGAACTAGAGACCCAGAAGAAACTGCGAGCTGAGTGCATTCAGTTGGAAGATAATTTGGCACAGGTCCGGAGGGAATACGAGATGTTGAGGATCGAGTTTGAGCAAACTTTAGCTCAGAATGAACAGACAGGTAGGGTTTACTCAGACAGAATTTAAATTTACATATACTTACCTGTACTTACCATAAGAGAACTTAAATGTCGATTATGTGTCATGCTTATTTAACCACATGTGGCATGATTTTATTCCTCTAGCTCCAATCAATCATGAAATGAGAAACTTGATTCAAAGTTTACAAAAGCATAATCAGCAGTTAAAAGCAGAAGCCAGTCGTTCCAGACGAAGAGCTAGGGAAATCCAGGCAGAAATGAATAAGGTTGGTTATAACAAAATACAAACAACAAATATTTCAAATCTTTCATGAGTTTGCATACCATTTGCAGGAAGTATACTCAAGTATTGTGAGAAACCTATATACAACAATGACATTGCCCATCAGGTATGGAAGAACATGGATAAAATTATTATTTTTTATCTAAATTTGTACCAGATGAAAGCCGAAGGTTTTAAGCCAGAGGAAAAACAAGAGCAAGCAGAAAATCCAGCAGGGGGTGGTGTACAGGGTGATTCTGGGGGATCAGGAGGGGGAGGGGAGCCAGGGACTGCCACGCCCACCCAGTCAGTGCCCTCACCCCCACACACAGGGACTAAGACTGAGGGGGACCCAGGGAAGGAGGAGGATAAGGAAGACTTTGAGTACAGGGAGAAAGGAAAGACTGACCTGGAGGTCATCAAGGAACTGAGAGCTCAGCTCAAGTAAGTTGATATATTAGAGCTCAGTTCAAGTAAGTTGATACATGTATATTAAAGCTCAGCTTAAGTTTGTCAGGTAATGAGGGCTTAGCTTGGTTGATCAGAACAATGGCATTTGGGTGAAATAAAACTGTTTATTATATACCTAATGTGTATCACCCAATTTTACTGTTGAATTTAAGCTATCACGTGACT
>PRKT01000306.1:635342-660847 GCA_003671525.1 Saccostrea glomerata | reverse complement strand
GAACTCCTACAGAAATAAGGTTCAGAAGAGAGATAATGGACACTTTAGATAGTGTGAATAAACCGGTGGGTATTTTGGGATTAACGGCAATGGAAAGTGGGAGTAAGCGTGAGGGATTCCGACTACCTACCTCAGATGCAGATTTCATGGTTTGGCCTTCAGATATTAAGGTTATCTGTGATATCTCTCAGATAGGTATTTACGAAAACCCAAAGCATACTGTTTTTCTGATGGAATGCGATGATTTACCATCGGGATTTGTCAGACTTAAGGTGTTGAATCCAATAAATGATGCATTTTTTAGAAGCTGCTGTTTAGTTATCAATAATACAACTTATATGTCTAGTGCCTTTTTGCGTAATAATTTTGTGCGAGGTCTCCAGAATACATGTGTGCTTCCTTTTTCTAATTGTTCGTCTCATGGACCCTCTTGTACAATTTTCTCTCCCAATGATGAAATAGTCAATAAAGAAGTAGACAATGTATTTTGTTTCCAGTCACATCACTGGCCAACAATAGCACTAAAATGGATTCAGAGAAGTCGAGAAAAAGGGTGGCCATCCGAGAGTGTTGTATCAGATATATTAAGTGGAGGATTTCATGTTGTTCCGATCGGAAGCACACCGGAGCATGAAATAGAATGGAGAATTTCATTCTCTAGAGCAGAACAAAAAATCGTTTATTCAATGAATCACTGTCAGTTTCTGTGTTATGGTCTCTTCAAAATATTTCTGAAAGATGTAATTAACTTTCAAAATAATACGCATGTCCTTTGTTCATACTTCGTCAAAACAATTGTATTTTGGGTAATTCAATCCAAGAGTTTGTTGGTTTGGATACCTGAAAATTTGCTGTCTTGTTTCTGGGAATGCTTCAAACTTTTGATATATTTTGTACATACTGGGGAATGTCCAAACTTTTTCATTCCAGACAATAACATGTTTAGAGTAAAAGTCACTGGTTCTGTTCAAACCTCACTGTTCAGTCAGTTGTATAATTTGTATTGTAAGGGTATTACATGTCTTCTTTTAAGTCCAACATTGAGAGATTATTTACGTAAAGTCATTTTAAACAGGACATTGAGAGTCTGTACAGACGAGAGCAGTATTATTTCTACCATTCAATTAGATATAAGCTTATTGTACGAATTATATTCGTTCTCATTTCGGCAATTATATATTAAGGATTTTGCACTTAATATGAAGCGAATAGAAGAAATGCTTCGAGGACGGTTAACATTGTATCAGACAGTTTCCTTACAATGTATAACATCACGTTTATTACGGTGTGCTGCGTTGTTGGTACAGGGTTATTATAATTCAAATAATTTTCGAAATAAGGTTTATTACAAATATAAGAACGTATCATTCTTGCATAAATTATCAGAAAAATTTGGTTTCATGTCAGACATTCTGTATCTAGCTATGTATTTTTACAGAACTTTCAGATATGAACAATCTCTGAGGTGCTTACAGAAGGCTCAGATGAGGATGTCGATGCCATATATTGTAAATAATTGTTACCTTAATCCAGAAATGTACAGACACTGCATAATGGAGATGTCTCTATTTCATAAAATCAGGAAAACTGTAGTGAAAAATATTATCTTGTACAATTTCTTTACTTACATTGATGAGCTAGTACTAGAACAGAATACCAGTGAAAAGAAAGGCCATCTAGCATTACAAATTCCACCTTTAGTGATGTTACACATGTTGTTTGTACTGAATCACCACAGACTGGGTGACACAGTGACGTCACAACAGTCTCTACAGGATCTACAGACTCTGCTTCTCTATGATGACGGGGTTTATGTAGCTCATCTCCGAAGAGATATCTCATGGCAAATACTAGGTATCTGTCAACAAATCTGTGGAGACCGCTTAAGAGCATTTGAGTCTTATCAATATTCATTACAACAAGCTCCATATCACAAAATACATGAAGCTTCAATGTTTAGAATAAACGCTCTTGCTGAGGAAGAGCAATCTATTTCGTAATGACAGCCAAATTACTCGTGCACATTTTTCTTGAAAGACAATGTTTTTTATTATGCGCCCGGATCGATAGATCCGGGACGTATTTTGTATTTTTTTTCCTCTCTGTCTGTCCAGCTAGCCGTTTATATGTCTGTCTGTTTGTCTGCAAACTTTAACCTTCGCCATAAATTTTGAACCATGGAAGATAGAGACTTTATATTTGTACCCATACTCCACTAATAATGCTCTTTCAAATGACTCCAAGATCAATGACCTTTTGAACTTGACCTATACGCTAAAAATAGCTTTTTTCTGCAAACTTTAACCCTGGCTGTAACTTTTGAACCATGAAAGATAGACATTTCATATTCAGTATGCCTACTCTACGAATTAAGTTCTTTCCAATGATACCAATGGCAGTGACCTTACCTGTGATCTATATGCTAAAAATAGCTTTAATTTTCAAACTTAAACCTTCGCCATGACTTTTGGACCATAAAAGATAGAGACTTCATATTTAGTATGCCTACTTCACTCATTAAGCTCTTCAAATGACACCATTGTCAATGACCTTGTGACCTTGACTGTGACTATATGATTAAAAATGCTTTTTTGAACATTAACCATAACTTTTGAACCATGAGAGATACAGACTTCATATATAAATAAGTTCTTTCATATGACACCAAGGTCAATGACCTTGTTCTTTTAGTGTATTTATTTATATTTTCCATTTTCATTACCTTACATTTCCTACTATACGGTCAGGTTCCAATATATTTAGTTTTTTATAACCCTTTAAGGAAAATTGTTTTCTTCTGAAAGCAGAACATGTTTCTGGGTTAAAGTTGGGGGTTGTAAAAATTTGGACTTTAATTTTAATTTGCAACAATGGTGTTTTCAAATGATAGGAATAGAAGTGAGGCTATTATCACTAGTCCATATAGCAATTCCCGTCACTTTAATTGTGTCTAGAATAGATATCTCCTGAACATGTTGAAATAAGAATTTGTTTCTTGAGATATAAAAACTATGTTTACTTTTCGCGTATCACATTTAATTTTAGATTCTCCACTCCATAGTCAAAAACACTGTGAAAACATAGGCTGAACAATCGATATAACACATGAGCCAAGTGGGAGAATAAATGATAGATTTCATTTTTAATCAGGGCTATTCGACCAATAATAGATTTTTTTGTAATTAGGATCATAATATAACTAATATAGAATTAAAATATGTTGACTTTATATGAAGTCGCTTAGGATTGGTTGTATAATCTGTAGAGTATTAGTTAAGATGTTATTGAATCTTAATGTGCCATAATTGTAATCCATAAATTGTTTGTTTTATTTTTCCAATGTCAGCTACTAAGCATGTTTCCTTCTTGACTTTTTCTGTTTACATTGCAATTTTAAATAATCTTGTACGTCTGAATTGTTATTAATTATTTACTTAATTACGCTTTTTGTTATTTTTGGGATTTTAGAGGTTGGATCCTGAGCTTTTGGAAATATTTTTTGTTTGTCTTTATTCCTAGTATATCTAGTATAGATGGTTTTCGAATGGTCTGAACTTAGCAACATTCACTTAATTCTCGTCGGATGCCATATATTGGAGGTTCAGCTAGCTAATTTCATTTTCCTCTTTGAGCAACTAATTTTAAACTTACTTTTAACTTAATCTTAACTTAATTTAAACTTTAATTTAAAAGTACGAATTCAAGGAATTTTGAGTAAATAAAAATACGAAAGAAAAACGTGTTTTCTTCACCCAATTGCCTAGTATAACAAGTTTTAATTGTTTGGATTATGAAATTCGGTCTTGTATACCTCCAATATGACTTTAAATATTACTCTTGCTGAATTGGATGGGAAAAGTACAAGTTACATAGCGTGAGTGGTACAAAGATAATAAGACATACCATTTTCCATATCACATCCTATATCAGTCAGAGGGCCAAAGGCTGATATTGGTCGAGGGCTGATACAGGATGCGATGTGGAAAAGGGTATGTTTTACTATGTTTATTACATACTTAGTAATAAAATACAGAACACATAATTTGAGGAAAAAGTAAATAATCAAGCACGGACTTACATGTATACGGTCAATTGTTTCATACGGTTTTTGTTTGTTACTATATGTACTTTTATCTCAAATGTGCCCGATTTGTAATTTGAAAATCATCTATTAGGCTGCTGTCAATGAGATTATCCTTACATTCAAAAAGTTAAACTTAAGAGAATATGTAACCCCTAAAATTGTATATTGATCATAAGTACTTTTTAAGGTTTAATTTTCTGGGGGAGTGATATTGATCCGTATCAGCCCTGCGAATCCATATCAGCCCTACAGGACTGATACGGCTATTGTGAGGTCAGGCATATCACATATCCAAATATCATGTATTTATAACTAAGTATGTAAAAAACACATTTACAACCGGTATAGTACAGTTGTTCATATATTCAGTTTGAAGTATTTAATTAATTTTTATTTACAGCGCAAAAAGCGACCATTTTGTACATCATTGGTTTTTTTAAAGTATCCCACTTTGTTAACACAGTAGTTTTTTGCATAATATTCATAGTATTGTTGGAATTTTTCTGAAATTAGTTTAAAACTTGTATAATAACGTTATGTCGTGCATCCATCAGGGTAGCTACTGCGCAGTGTCAATTTTACAGTAATGTTGGTGTACGTAAAGGGAAAAACTCATCCCCTGTTTTGTTCTCAATATTTCTAAATGACTCTGAATTTTAATGCTAGGGCATACATGTATGATGGTTTAACAAATGTAACAGTAGCTGTACAATGTTTACTTATTACAGAGGAGCAGGAATTTTTTCCTGAAACTTTACTTGCTACTAAATGCTGATGACAAAATTATTTTGGCTGAGTTTGCACATCCATGCAATGTTTATGGTTTGTAAAATTGTACATCGCAATTTAATGCATCTAAACCGAAGGTTGTTATTTTAATAACCCAAAAACCGACAATTCTTTTAGAGTCTTTATTTATGGAAACAGAAACCTATCATTCGATCTGATAATTTTGTACTTAGTTGTAACCTTTTAAGTAATTGATTTTTGTTAGTAATAAATAACCCGCTTGAGCAAGGTAGGAAAGTAATGGCCAGTTTACTCGTAAAAGGGAGATGTTTAAATTTGCCTTTAGACCTTTAACTTCAATTATTTTGCAGTTTGATTACATCCATATTACTTTATGGCTCTGGAGTATGGTGATTTGACAATAACAATGGCATAAAAAGTTTATTCTTACAAATGTTCAACATAATCTTAAATAAGAAAACATCTTCCCTATCATGATTTACATTGTGAACCGGTTAGATACCCAGTAGAATTATGTATTAAGTCCCGATTTAATTTAAAGAGTTTTGGCATAGACTTCATTTGTTTATAGTAAACAAGATAAAATGCTTTAATTCTTTTATATAAATAAGTGTTAAAACTTCGAGAGCATGACTTAATTTAGTTTACGTGGGTTAATTACCAGTATTTTGATAAAAAATTTAGTGACTGTGGAATGTTCGAGTTTTTGGTTGAAAAGATGTTCTTAAAAAATATTGGTGTCAAAATTAGAAGAAAAAAAATAGATAAATTGATCAATTTCATCCAAATTAGTATGACAGTGCATTGTTTAGCCAAATTTAAATGTTATTTAATTTAGATCATTGTTTCGAAAACTATTTGATTATCTACAAAAGATATCAGAGAAAAACTTAAATGTAAGTAAACGTAAATTTAGATGTACATGTTTCCAAATCAGAATGGCCGCATTAGTGGGTTAACAGATCGAGATGATCGAATTTGTGATCTATGTTCCTCTAACAATTTAGGAGATGAATTCCACTACTTTTAGAATGTGCCATTTCGTTTGTATGCTAACCTTAATGTTATCAAGTTGACTTAAGTCTTCTTGGACTTGCCAAAGTCTGCAAAATTCACTGTCAGTAGCAAGTTCATGGTAACAAAGCTGCTGTGTACCAAATGCTAAAATACATAATTTTATAGATCTATTTCAAATAAGCAGAGGCCTTCTATACTTTGATGTTTTGAACTATACGTGCATATATAGTAATTAAGTGCCACTCACTCATGCTCATAAATGTATATTTTTATCTTGTTGTATCATTTATATTCATAAATACCAGTTGGTGCCTTCGTCTAAAATAAAAATTTGAAACTTATCTTTTCTGCATCATATTTAATTTCTAATACTTAATTTGTATTCAATACAACAAGTTAAGCTTCATTAAACACACTGGAATAATTTTCAAACAAAGCTGATAGGAGATAAATGATATTTTTTGGCGTATGAGTTTTTTTGCAAAGAAAGAATAGATTATTTTTTTCTATTTTGAAACATTTACAGTTATAAAATGAGTCCTTCTAATTTTTGCAAACGTCACACAGACTTATTTTTGCAATGAAATGTTTCTTTACTAAAATATTTTCTTCAGGGGAAGAATGACCTTGTTTTTCTGTCATTAAAAACTAACGAAGCATGAAAAACAAGGTCCTTCTTCCCATAAAGAAAATATTGTAGAAAAAAAACAGAAACATTTCCTTTCAAAAATAACTTTCTATATTTTGTGGTTGTAGAAAGAATAAAATTTTGTAATGCGAAGTTTTTGAAACTTTGTCTTATATATTGCCGTAGATCGACTCACAAGTTACCTTATAAACAAGAAGTTATCTTTCTTTTCCTGCTCTTCTACGCAATGACAGTCCGCTCAGTCAAATAAAGAATACAGGAGGCATATGGCCCACAACTCATCTAAATTTTTCTGTATAAAACGGCTCCCCAGTAAACTTGGTGGCTCCATGTTGTATACAGGGAGTTTGAAATCTACATCTACACTACCACAGGATGCTTCCAAATTACTATAATTTAGTATGACTTTACTTTTCGAGTGAAGAGGGATTGGAAAGGTTTCCAGTGATAGTATCCTAAATATGGTCAAATCCAACCCCTTATGACCCAGAATTTAACGGAAATTTCAGCTTTTTAACTCACCTGAGCCAAAAGTGCAAGTGAGCTTTTTTGATCGAAATTTTCCGTTGTCTGTCGTAGTCATCGTCGTCGTCGTCGTCGTTGTTGTCGTTGTAAATTTTTCATATTTTCATCTTCTTCTCAAGAACAACTGGACCAATTTCAACCAAATTTGCAAAGGAGTATCCTGAGCTAAAGGGAATTTAATTTTTTTTTTTCAAATGAATGGTCATGCCCTCTTTCAAGGGTAGATAATTATGAATTTGTGAAATATTAATGGCATTTTTTTGAAAAAAAAAATCTTCTTTAGAACCAATGGGCCAGGAAAGATGAAACTCTTGTTAAATCATCCTAAGTTAGTTTAGATTAAAGTTTCTTCAAATCATGACCCCCAGTGTAGGGTGGGGCCACAATGGCCAATCAAAATTGTACAAAGAAAAATAAAGGAAAAATCTTTAACAAGAGGCCTATGGGCCACATTGCTCACCTGTGCTAATCGGCTAGGAAAAAGCACAAATCAGATCAGAACTGAAAAGTTTACTGGATAGGGGTTGGGGGTTAATTTTAATACTACTTGAGAATGCCTTCATATTAATACAGTAATACATGTATGACTTTGATGTTCTTGATAAAAAAAAATTAAAAACATTTTCTTCCAATATATAACTTCATAATAATTTGAATTTGATTCCCCACTGTTTCCCTCCCTATCCCAAAGGGCCATGATTTGAATAGATTAAAATCTTTAATACATGAGTATGTTTACATATCAATATAATTAAACATAGCTTTTCTGTTCTTGGGATTTTTTCCTTTATTTTTCTATGTAAAACTTTGATCCACCATGGTAGCCCCACCTTACCCTTGGGGGTTGATTTGAACAAATTTGATTCTACAATACCCGAAAATGCTTCCATAAAAATACTGGTATCACTGATCATGGCTTTGCTATTCTTGAGAAAAAGATTTATTTAAATATATTTTAAGGAAAAACTTGGATCCCAAATTGTGGCCCCACCCTATCCCTGGGGGTTATGATTTTAACAAACTAGAATGTACACTACCTGAGGATGATTCCAAATAAATATCATTAATCATAGCTTTGAAGTACTTGAGAAGACGATTTAAAAAAAAATACCCTATCTACATGTAGTCCTATTTAAAACTTTGATCAGTCATTTTGGTCCCACCCTACCCCCGGGGGTCATGATTTGAACAAATTGAATCTACACTACATGAGGATGATTTTACAAGGGTTTTATCTTTCCTGGCCCAGTGGTTCTTGAGAAGAAGATTTTAATTTTTTTCCCTATATATTCCTATGTAAAACTTTGATCAGCCATTGTGGCCCCACCCTACACCCGGGGGTCATGATTCGAACAAACTGAATCTACACTACCTCATGCTTCCACGTGGGTTTCATCGTTCTTGACCAAGTGGTTCTTGAGAAGAAGATTTTTAAAAAATGCTCTTAATTTTTCACTTATTCATAATTATCTCCCCTTGGAAGCGGGCATGGCCCTTCATTTGAAAAAAAAACTTGAATCCCCTTCACCAAAAGATACTTTGTGGCAAGTTTGGTTAAAATTGGCCCAGTGGTTCTTGAGAAGAAGATGAAAATGTGAAAGGTTTTCTACGACGACGACGACAACGACGACAGACAACAAATTTGATCAGAAAAGCTCACTTGAGCCTTCGGCTCAGATGAGCTAAAATGTCTTCTTCTCAAGTACATGTACTGCAAAGTCATGATTAATGATATTTATATGAAAGCATCCTCTGGTAGTGTAAATTCTAATTTGTTAGAATCATAACCCCCAAGGGTACATGTAGGGTGGGGCCACAATGGGGGATCCAAGTTTTACATTAAAATATATTTTTAAAAAATGTTCTTCGCAAGTGAGTAAAGGCTACATATGGAGGTTTCCATGCAAAATATTAATTAAGGGTAAAAATTCACAGTCAAGTGTAAGTTTCTTAAAATTTTTATCAATTGAGAATGTGCATAGGATTTGTGCAGCAATTTTATTAATTTTGAGAATATTTTCCTTAATATTATACATTGTTTGTTTCAAATTAGATAGGATATGCCCTTGCGCCGACGTGATTTTGTTGATGTTATTTATTACCTTGAATGGGAGAAAACAATGACGTCATAATGTGCACTTGCATTAATAAACTCTGGGTACTAAGTATGTATAAAAAAAACAATTTGAACTTTCTCTGTACATAATATACAACTTATGAATTTTTATTAGCTCATTTGCATAAAAATATCCACATTTAGCCTTAAATCGCTTGCGTTCTCAAGAACTGCAAAGTCATAAGTAGTGATATTTATATAGAAGCATCCTCGGGTAGTGTAGAATTCAATTTGCTGAAATCATAATCCCTACGGGTAGAGTGGGGTCTCAATGGTGGATTAAAGTTTAACAATAGGAAAGTAAAGGGGAAAATCCCAAGAACAGAAAGGCTATGTTTAGTCATATTGACATGTAAGAATCTCAATGTATTGAAGGTTTTTAATTTGTTCAAATCATGACCATTTGTGGTAGGGAGGGAAACAACGGTGAATCAAATTCAAATTATAACGAAGTAATATAAACAAACAAAACGTAAAAAAATATCTTTAAAAACCTTTTTCTAAAGAACAGCAAAGTTATATGCTGTATTGATATGGAGGCATCCCCCTCCTGTAAAGTTTTCAATTTTGGTCTGATCTGTGCTTTTTCCTAGCCGATGTGCTCAGGTGAGCCATGTGACCCCCGGGCCTCTTTTGTGATATATAGGTTTATGAAGAGGATTTAAAAAAAAAAAGATTCTTCCATTATATTTCATTGAAAAACTTCATTTTCCTAATATGTAGCCTATACTCCTTTGACAGGTTATAAATAGAAAAAGTTACAATCTACACTTAATTCTCAGGAAGCTCTCATCTGATTTTAAGCTTTACTGGTCTATTGTTTTTGAATATGTTTTTAAAACAATTTTTCAAAAATATTTTCATAAAAAGGATAATTAATTTCCCTATTGTGACCACATATCCTCCTCAGACACATGATTAAAACAATCAATGAACGAATATATACTACTTTGGGAAGCTTCCAAAAACGTTGAAGCTTTTCTGCTCAATGGTTTAAGAAGTTTTTTTTTTAATCTACATATTTTCAGTTTAACGGCCCAAAGATTCTGGAGCAGATTTTTTTTATTAACCTGTTCTTTTTAGCTCACCTGAACCGAAGGCTCAAGTGATCTTTTCTGATCAAAATTTGTCCGTCGTCTGTCGTCGTCGTAAACTTTTCACATTTTCATCTTCTTCTCAAGAACCACTGGGCCAATTTCAACCAAATTTGCCTCAAAGTATCCTTAGTTAAAAGGGATTCAAGACTGTTCAAATGAAGGGCCACGCCCTCTTCCAAGGGGAGTTAATTAGGAAATAGTTAAAAATTAAAGGCACTTTAAAAAAATCTTCTCAAGAACCACTGGGCCAGGACAGATGAAACTCAGGTTGAAGCATGTTCAGGTAGTGTAGATTCAAGTTTATTCAAAGCATGACCCCTTGGGCTAGGGTGGGGCCACAATGGCCAATTAAAGTACATAGGAATATATAGGAAAAATCTTTAAAAATCTTCTTCTCAAGAACTGGGCCAGGAAAGATGAAACTCATGTGGAATCATCCTCAGTTAGTGTAGATTCAATTTTGTTTAAATCATGACCCCCTCGGCTAGGGTGGGGCCACAATGGCCGATCAAAGTTTTACATAGGAATATATAGGAAACATCTTTTAAAATATTCTTCTCAAGTCCTTCAAAGCCATGATTAGTGATTTTTATATGGAATCACCCTCAGACAGTGTAGATTCTAGTTTGTTCAAATCATAACCCCCAGGGAGAGGGTGGGGCCACAATGGAGGATTCAAGGTTTACATTAAAACATATCTTTAAAAAATGTTTTTTTCAAGAATAGCAAAGCCATGAGTAGTGATACAAATATTTATATAGAAGCATTTTCCGGTAGTGTAGATTCAATTTTGTTCAAATCATAACCCCCAAGGGTAGGGTGAGGCCACAATGGTGGATCAAAGATTTACATAGAAAAATATAGGGGAAAATCCCAAGAACAGAAAAGTTATGTTTAGTAATAATTTAAATTTGTTCCAAATTATGGCCTACTGGGGTAGGGAGGGAAACAACTTTAAATCATTACGAAGTTATATATAGGAACAAATGTTAAAAAATTTTTTTTATCAAGAACAGCAGTCATATGCTGTATTAATATGAAGGCATTCTCAAGTAGTATTATTCAAGCCCCCCCCCCTTCCTTAGTAAACTTTTCAGTTCTGATCTGATTCCAATTTGCTCAGGTGAGCGATGTGGCCCCTGGGCCTCTTGTTTTCAGTTGCCTTTTCTTAATAATCTGCCATTGGAAAGGGACTTTGCCCTTCATTTTAGAATACCGCTGTCACCTGCATATATGCTGTATTAATGCCGCCAAAGTCAGCATTTCATAAATTATATGGTCGTCATATAATGACCTTGATAACAAACATAACCTTTGAAGTTGTTTTACTTTTATAGACTTTAATTTGAAAATTGAAAGCCACTTTCACATCTATACTTATGGCTAACAATGGTTTACTCCATCTAGGAACTTAAGCCCTCCTTTAGAACTTTTAGGATCGTGTTTTGTACATTTTCTAAAAGAGTTTTGTAGTTGTTTATACATTTATATACCTAGATCAATTTATATATATTTAATTGTTCGATATCTAAATTTTTTTCATTATAAAATTTTAAGATTTAATACAAATGTATCTATAACAAAATACCTTTGTGTTTAAAATACGTGTAGTCTTTCATAACCTTTTTCACATTGTACTTTTCATAATGTTCGTTTTCATGCTTTACATTGCTTACAAGGAAACAAAAATTTCATGCCCAACATTTAATTTGATTCTTTGGAAAGAGCGTTGCTATGGAAATAGTTAAGGAATCACTGTCTAGTTAGTATAGTATGCCAGGGCATCAACGATAATGGAAAACATGGGATAATATGCATAACGGACTTCGAATACTTCCATTTATTGTGAAACAAAATTGTAGATTTATACTTTCAAACTGTAGACATAAGATTTAAATTATACGAGGACTCCCATGCCAATTTCAATAGTCCTCGTCCACTGACGTCAAACACAGAGGCTGCCGCACGAGATTTACATGCATATTAGGCCTCCTTAGCTCCTGACCTGTCGACCTACCTAATTTACATTCCGTAGAATTATCAGGAAATCAACTCCGCTAATTTTCAAAGAGATATCACAGAAAAAAAAATTAGAGATGGAAATGTTCAGAAAATATATGCTTAAAAATCTGAACAAGAGGCCCAGGGGCCACATCGGTCACTTGAGAATCTTTTGTCATATTGTTCTTTACCAGATTTCCCCCTTGTAATACATATTGTGATCCAACCCTACCCCAATGATCATAATTTACACAATTTGAAATCTACACTACCCAGGATGCTTCCACATAAGTTTAAGATTTTCTGGTCCAGTGATTGCTGAGAAGAATATTTTCAAAGATTTTTCCTTTATATTTCTATGTAAAATTTTGATTCCCCATTGTGGCCCTGCCCTACCCCCGGGGGTTATGATTTGAACAACTTACAATCTACACTACCCAAGGGTGCTTCCACATAAGTTTCAGTTTTTCTGGTCCAGTGGTTCTTGAGAAGATTTTCAAAGATTTTTCTATACATTTCTATGTAAAACTTTGATTCCCCATTGTGGCCCCGCCCTACCCTTGGGGGTCATCATTTGAACAATTTAGAATCTATAGTACCCAAGGGTGCTTCCACATCAGTTTCAGCTTTTCTGGCCCAGTGGTTCCTGAGAAGAAGATTTTCAAAGATTTTTCCGAAATATTTCTATGTAAAACATTGATTTCCCATTGTGGCCCCGCCCTACCCCCGGGGGTCATGATTTGAACAATTTAGAATCTACACTACCCCAAGGTGCTTCCAGATCAGTTTCAGCTTTTCTGGCCCAGTGGTTCTTGAGAAGAAGATTTTCAAAGATTTTTCCTATATATTTCTATGTAAAATTTTGATTCCCCATTGTGGCCCCGCCCTACCCCCGGGGGTCATGATTTGAACAATTTAAAATCTACACTACCCAAGGGTGCTTTCACATCAGTTTCAGCTTTCCTGGCCCAGTGGTTCTTGAGAAGAAGATTTTCAAAGATTTTTTCCTAAATAGTTCTATGTAAAACTTAGATTCACCATTGTTGCCCCGCCCTACCCCCGGGGTCGTGATTTGAACAATTTAGAATCTACATTACCCAAGGGTGCTTCCACATAAGTTTCAGCTTTTCTGGTCCAGTGGTTCTTGAGAAGATTTTCAAAGATTTTTTCTATATATTTCTATGTAAAACTTTGATTCCCCATTGTGGCCCCGCCCTATCCTCGGGGGTCATGATTTGCACAATTTAGAATCTACACTATCTCAGGGTGCTTTCACATAAGTTTCAGCCTTATTGGCCCAGTGGTTCTTGTTGAGAAGATTTTTTAATGACCCCACCCTATTTTAGTCTTTTCTTGATTATCTCCCTTTGTGAGGGGACTTTTCCCTTCATTTTAACAATTTAAATTCCCCTTCACCCAAGGATGCTTTGTACCAAGTTTGGTCAAAATTGGCCCACTGGTTCTTGAGAAGAAGTCGAAAATGTGAAAAGTTTACAGACGGACGGACGGACGACGGACAAAATGTGATCAGAAAAGGAGCTTAAAATATACTGAGCAAAATAAGTGTAGCAATTTTAGATGTTTATCATAATACAAAGAAAAAAATAGACACAATTAAATTGTGATGTGAGCTTTTCATCACATTACAAAATGAAGCAAATTTTATCGACAATTGTGTGCGGTTCTGTAAGAAATATCGTGAAACTAATCACGGGTACGGGTTTGAAAAGTCAGATTAAATTTCAATATTGTGTAAGGCCTCCAACTGCAGCAAAGACAACGCAATGGCGTCTCATGCTCCTTATAAGGTTTTGTATCTCAAGCTCTGTGACATGGTTCCACTCCTGCTGAATGGCAAGGGTCAGCTCCGCTACGTTGTTGAGGTTATATCGTTGTCTTCAACGACGACCAAGAATCTCCAAAACGTGTTCAATTGGTGTCAAATCTGTCAATCTCGCAAGTCAATCAAAGATCTTAACATCATTCTGATGAAGGACAACTTGTGTGCCATGCGGTATGCGGACGGACATTGTCCAAGCGAAACGGAATGGTCGAGGACGTTGAGATAGTGGTACTGCCGTGAGAGGTTTTCGAGGTCGAAGATTTCCTAAACCTAGCTGGTTTCTTAAACTTGGTCCACATAACCTAAGTCAAGTTGCACGGCATAATTCGTCTGCAACTTTAGAAACAGCCATAAAACGGTTACGTCTCGACGTTGTAACAGTAAAATTATCTTACCTAACCGTCGTTTTTCGTGGACGTCCTGAGCGCTGAAGATCAGTAACATGTCAAGTGGTTCAGGGTCGGTTTGAAAGTCGACATGTATGGTGAACGAATGCACAAAAAGGTTTTTAGCGACATTTTTTGTTAGCAACCGGAGTTAACATCTCTATAAACGTTCGACTTCACTTCGAAAAGTCCTGGACGTTTCCCAATTTGACGTTTTTACAATTTTTCACAGGTTTTCATTTACAAGCGTGCTCGAAGGGCTTTTCAAGTAAAAATTCTTCCAGGATCATGTGCGTTCGAGCATAACCTATTGTATAGTTGAATTGTCACAACGCTGGACGACGCGCTTTTCGTACGTCAATTTAAAAAAAGAGTTTGTCTTTTGTTACCTTTTTCTCTATTGATTTTAAGTAGAAACAAATAAATCAATGTCGAAAAATATTTTTTAAATTATACTTATGGAAAAACAATAACTAAACTTATTTTGATCAGTATATTTTTTTTCCTTAGATATGTACCCGTTAATGTAGATTCCCAAAACTTTAATAATCTCAGTTTTAATTTTAACTATCATTAAATCTCGAACTGGATGCACGAAGCTGGTACACAAGGTTTTAAATTGATTTAAAGTTTGCATAATTACAAATTCTAACAGTTTCCGTTTTTGTTTACCATATCAACAGTGTTGTTTTCTTCATCAAATTCTATCAATATATATTTAACTTTATTTCTAACAAATAAGTACTATTAAAGGTGAGTAATATAATATCTATCTTGATTTAATGGCAAGTAAATTATTAATACAGCCACGAAAATTCACTTTTAACAAACAGTTAACTGGTACCTTGTTTCCTTGGTAAAATCCCAAAGTAACAATTAATCCCATAATGTCTTATAGTGTTGTTGTTGCATGGTCCTCCTTAAAGAATGCATATTTGCCATGCTTGAATTTTCATATTTTTCCTCATGACAGGAACATTAACCCAATCTTAGTTACTGATTTTACTTGGTTACACTGTGTTACCATGGCAACTATAATAGTTATTTATAAAATACATGTACATGTAATATTGCATATACATGTACATGTATACTTAAGGTCAAACATCATCATTGTTTTCTTCTGTTGCTGATTGAGTTTGAACATGTACAAATGTAATTACAACACCTAGATTAGTGTTACACCTATCACTGGTGAATACTGAACGTTTTTCAGCATATTTCAGCATTTTAAATGTACTAGTATTCAAAATGCACCCTTGCCCGAGTTGGTTACCACTTACTTACTGATATATTCTTAACAGTTAACTTTTTTACACTTAAGGAATGAAGCTTATTTCAACATATATAACATAACTTACAAGTATATTTCAACAATATAACATAACTTTGGGCAGTTTACGCTTTTTGAACCACGAAGCGGTTTATGAACAAAAATAAGAACAGGGGCCACAGAGCTCATCTGAGAACATCGCCTAGGAAAAAGCACATATCAGATCAGAATTGAGAGTTTACTGAGGTGGAGGGGGGGAGCTTGAATTTTAAGCCCCCAGGGGGTCATGATTTGAACATTTGAAGATTGTAAATGTTATATTTTTATGTTATTGAAATGGTAAATAACAAATTTGCACCAAAAATTTACGATGTCAAACATGCAGCTCATATTGCTTTAAAAGGTTTATCTATATATTCCTATATAAAACTTTACTTACTTACTTACTTAATCCTCTTCCTGTTGGTTAGCACATAAGGCCGTCACCAGAGACTTCCATGCTGGCCTGTCCCGTGTCCATTTCTGGATCTGTCCCCATGTCCAACTGTTCTTTCCCATCTCTTTCTCTACAGATCTTCTCCATGTTTCTTTTGGTCTTCCTCTCTTTCTCTTGCCAGATGGTGTCCATTTCAAATCAACCCTTGGGATGGAAGTTGGGTGCATTCTACATACATGTCCTATCCACTGCCATTTTCTTCTTTTTATAACTTGAGATAGAGGGGTGGTGTTGATCTTTTTGTACAGCTCTTCATTTGAGATGGTATTTGGCCAGAAGATGCGTAGTATAAAACTTTGGTCTGCAGTTTTGGCCCCACCCTACCCCCAGGGGTCATGATTTGAACAAAATTGAATCTACACTACCTAAGAATGATTCCACATGCGTTTCATCCTTCCTGGTCCAGTGGTTCTTGAGAAGATGATTTTTAAAGATTTTTCCTATATATTCATATGTAAAACTTTGGTCAGCCATTTTGGCCCCACCCTAGCCCCGGGGGTCATGATTTCAACAAACTTAAATCTACACTACCTGAGGATGATTCCACGTGGGTTTCATCTCTATTGGCCCAGTGGTTCTTGAGTAGAAGATTTTTTTTAAATTTGCCATTAATTTTCACTAATTCATAATTATCTCCCCTTGGAAGCTGGCGTGGCCCTTTATTTTAACAAACTTGAATCCCCTTCACCTAAGGATACTTTGTGGCAAGTTCGCTTGAAATTGGCCCAGTGGTTCTTGAGAAGAGGTTGAAAATGTGAAAAGTTGACGACGACAACGACGACGACAGACAACGGACAAATTTTGATCAGAAAAGCTCACTTGAGCCTTCGGCTCAGGTGAGCTAAAATGCGTAAACTGTCTCAAGTTTCATTATATCGTATAATATGAGTTGAAATAAGCTTCATTCCTTATAATTTTATTTCAGAATAAGGCTTTACATTGATTTTATAATTAATTTTAAAAGTACCGTCAAGGGGAGTAATACGTTTTTTGATGTAACTCATGGTGGCGTAGGCAAGTTATGTTATACAAAATGAATAAAATCTTTTATCCAATCAAATGATGTGTTACCAGTAAAATTAAATTATTAGAAATTAATTACAAGTCATCCATCTGCATGAAGGATTTTTAGGCCTTTTTTCATCCACGCAATAATGGTCATTTAACAATACTATGTAGGTGTTTATGTTGATCCCTACACATGTGAAAAAAGTTCCTTTGTGAGTAAAAGGAGGCAATAAATGACCATGATAATTGAATTCAGTCAAGATTTACAATTAGACACTGTATCTTGATTAATCAAATAACTGTAATTCTTCATGTGTATTGTAACATATGTGACAAAGGTTATTTCCCCAACAGCAGGCAAGTAAAGAATTTGTTATAACTGTGTAACATTTGTCAATATTATGCATATGTTGTAAATTGGATTATCCTGTCCCATGATTTACTCTAAATGTATATTGTAAATTCAACAACAAAGGTTATATATAGTTTTCAACTAGCCTGGATTTTAAAAGAATAATTTCTGTTTGGTTGCCATACTGGGGGTATACAAGTCTGAATTCCTTCATTATTCAACCAATTTAAACTGGTCAATTAGGTCAAGAAAACACAATTTTTCTTATGAATTAATGTTAACTTAAACTTTCTTTCATTCATAATTTATGTATTTTAAAAGATTTTTGCTTTTATATTTTTGCCACACAAATCTACTATTGGTTGCTCAAATAGTAAAAATCGCTAAATGGACTTCAAATATCGTGGACAATGGGAAATAACTCTTCCTTCATTCAGGCCAGTTTAGATTTTGTTATACATGTATTACTTTATGAAATTCCAATATGAGCTGGTATTGGTGCGAGGCAGATATTTCCTCAAAACTTAATAATTTTACAAAGTTGAGATAAATGTACATTATGTAATACCCTGTCAATAAATCCAAGTAATTTTGTATTTAGATGATGAACATTTCAACATATAACTTTTACAACATTAAGCTGTACTTCAGATACTGTAGACATACTTTTTTCCATTGGGTTAAAATTCCGCAGAATCTCCATTTTCGTTTAATCCGGAGGTTGAAAATTACAAATATTTCTTAAACTGTCACTTTATGCCTTGCATTTATATTAAGTATACTTGGACAAATTTTTGTGGAAAATTTGTGACCGCGTACATAGCGCAAATTAATGCCACACAGGAAAAAGAACTTCTACAATATTAATTTTTTTGAAAAATTACACAAACCATGACTACAGTACTATATCTGCATACATGTAGATATTAAAAACTGTATTCAAACAATAAAATGTCTTTCTTTGGTTGTTAATTATTAGGAATTAATGTTGCATGCTTGTACCTATTGTAGAAATACATAACCTGGCTGTGTATTGAATGTGTAAGACAGTTATACAAAATATACCTTACAAACATCCTCATAACCTCGACTTCTGCTTCTGATGAATGTTTGGTCACATGCCCTTATCAGTTCTCCGTCCAGTGTATTTATAGCAACTGTGACGAACAAGTGATAAGGAGGCGTAACCGTGACGATATCCAATGAAAAACTCCCGCACAGGTTCCAGGTATATACTAAAATCCAATCAAAATATTCTGAATTTTACACAGAAACGAACATGACAATTCCAATATGTACCTACAAGTGTGTTTTTTTCCTTCTGAAATAGATCACAATTTCCATTAAAGGAAAATCATCCACACTGTTACCTTAGGCGGGCTTAAGGAAAATGAAGTCCTTGGAATTGACTGTGGACTTGCTATCCTTTTTTTCCTTGTGCACTTCTTTTACAATTGACTTTCTGTAATATAACAATAAAAACAATCAAGTTTAATTTCCTGTTAAAACTTGATCATGTCCTTATGATATTTAATACCTATGTTTATTTGTTTGCCTGTTTAACATCCCTCTCAATAATTTATCACTCATATCAAGTTGCCTCTCACTGGAGGGAGGAGAGAGTTGAATGGGGGGGGGGCCCAAATTTAAAAATGTACCCAGCACTCTGTGCCATTGGGCAGTGAGGGATTTTGCATTTCAATTCAGAACAAACTGAAAGCGCTTCAACCAGGATTTTTCATTAAACAACTTAAAAGGAGATGAACGCAAGATTTTTATAAAAATCTTCCACACACAAATTAATTTTTTTTTAAATGTTCCTGCTGCTTTTCTCCACCCATTGTTTATCATGTCTTCAAAATTGGCCGCATTGTAGACTTCTTGTAAACAGGTACAGTACGTTTATATTATAAAAGTCTTAAGGTCATGGGCCAACATGGCCTTTAATGTTTTGAAAGTTATTAGCAGGCCTGCCTAACAAAACATCTATATTTGCCAAAATGTTACCAAATTCAATGTAGATTAGGCACTACAGACAACAAATAAGTTGAGTAATCTAATTCTAACAGACTGATATATGTATGATGAAACTCACCGAGATATTCACATCTACATACATGTAATAACACAGAATCCAAGTTACCTCCCTTTGAACAATTTCTATCCTTCATCCACTGCGGCATGAATGGCAGACTGAAAAACAAAAAATTTCAAGTAAATCTTATTAATTTAACACCTGCATATGAGTTGCATGTATATTATATTCCTATAGATAAGCTTTAAACAGAAGATTAACACTTTGTCTATTACCTGTGATAGATGAAAACATGCAAGTCCTTCTGCATTCTACCAATACCTTATCATCCCACATAAAAACAGAGACAATTCCTTGATATTTTTCCTTTTGGTTTTGACCACAATTCCACCCAATATTGAAAAGTATTGACATTGAAATTTTGTTCATGCACCCACAATATTTTACACCAAGTCTATGCCCATCATTTTAAATTTCAAATTTTATGCTTTCTAATGCTTTCTGCAATTCATTCCAATTTACTTGCAATGCAGCCTTGTTCTCTCTGAAACACTTTCGAAAACCAACTACAAATGAAAATGAGATTAAGCTCTGCCCATTCTGTAACGTAAGTGGTTCACCATCGATTTTTTTATGCCTGCTCAGCTAAACATTAGAAATAGACTTTTTTTGGTAAAGATTTGTATAGGAACAAAATGTTAAAGGTATAACAATATTAGTTAATGACCTTAAAATACACTTTTACCTTCAATTTTAAAATGTGTCTCCCAACCCTTTCAAAACCAAATCTAAATACATTTTGAAGTTGTCTAAAAATAATGTACAAATAATATTAAAAAAACTGGCATAGAATATCAAAGGTTAGTCACTTTGAATTTAAGTTGACTAATACTTACATATTCGTATGTGATATATGGACGTAGAACTGATAAGGGTTTATATAGAACAGGTATATCTGACCAGCTGTTCCTTATGTAACAAGATGTATGTTCGTAACTCATCCTACTTTCCCATTTTAAAGTGAAAGTAAAATTTTTAAAGTATTTCATTTGACAAATTTAATGGTCAAAGAAAAAAGATTCACAATGCTTTAATTGAACAGTTAAAAAGTTTTTCTTTTTCTTTAAAAAACTTTAATTCTCTAAAAATTGATAAAATAAATCTTAATTCTCTTGATAATAATATATCCCATGGGAGGTGATTGGTTTACCTTTGTTTGATGTACACTAGAGTGTACCAGTTTAAAAAGTGTAGCAATCAGATAGCTTGTCAGATACTGTAGACTTACTTTTTTCCATGGGGTCATAATTCCACGGAATCTCAGTTTCAGTTTAATCTTCGGGTAGAAAATTAAGCCGATTTCTTAAGACTGTCACTATTTGCCTTATATCTATATTAAATACAGTTGGACAAATTTCCGCGGAAAGTTTGTCACCGCGTACACAGCGTTAAATAATACCATGCAGAAAAAAGTACTTCTACAGTACCCTGGCAAAATTAGTTTCTGTACCTCCTAACGTCCCTTTTCCTCTCTTAAACTCACATCAACATCACATAGACAGCTCAATTCTTTGAATCTCCATCTTCAGCAAAAACCTACAAAATTCTCAAATAATCACTACCGAGACTGACTGCAATGTAACTTGAACTTTATCTATTTCATTGATATGACAGTGTTTTACGATAGAAATTACACAGGGGTATACTGACAAGCTCACAAGTTGTATTATGATAGAAATCTAGACAAATCCAGAAATACTCTGCAATACAACAAAATCTTCGTTTATTTTATACAAATGACACAGAGTGCTGTTCTGTATTGACAAGCTCTGAAGTTGTAATGATAATTTTAATCTAGATGAACCCGTGATTTGGTACTACCTGCCTACAGGTAAATCAGATAAACTGTTAACATGTCATACCGAGCCAAGATAAGCCTAATTAAAAATTCTCTTAGATGATGAAATATCGTGCACAAATAGCTGATAATGCATCATACAAAATGAAGTCCAACTGCCTTAAAGCAGTTAAAGGAACAAAGGAAAAATGCAGCTCACCACACGTTCTACCTTTCCATACCTGTTCCATTAGGTTAGTACAGTACAGCATTCTTAAAGGCTGAGTGCCAGGGTGAATCAATTCTGATTAGCTATTATCATATTTTATTATACCTGCAAAATTTGTTTTTTGTTTGTTGTTTAACTTTAACTTAATGTTAACAATTATTCACTTTTACGGAGATGCCATGACTTGCGGTTGGAGAACTGCAAATTTTTTGTCCTATCTTTACTCTGCACTAAGGACCATAGCAATGAGGTCTTTTATGTACTAACACTAGACGTCAGCTCATAAGGACTCATCTGAAGGTCTGATCTCCACCTCCTGCAGAATTTGTTAAACATATTAGCCTGTGTTGGTGTGTTCTGAGAATAAAACCTTTAAGGGAGGAATATGGCAGTCAGACAGATTCATCAGCAGCATGGCTAGAGACCAGAGATCAATCCTTCATTCTTTACTTAACTGTGTCGCGCTGTTAGCATGGAAAAGATCCGACACTTTCAATGGTCATGACAGAAGTACCTGGGAATAGATCTGCAGATGCATCAGCACCGACAGCATCTTAACATTAGAAAAAAATTCTGTATATGATGTAAAGCATATGACTAATCAGGGCTTTTGTACCACATACTTTATGGGGAAATAGGATGGGGCTGGAAAAGTCAACCACATTTTTGGGAATTCTGCTTATTCCATAATTCATTAAATCAGTATATATTGAGTTTCTGGTGTTTGTTATATCAAATGAATTTTTGCTTTTCACTAACCTGAAGAAAGTCCCTTCTCCCTCAGTCTCCTCCTGTGTCAGTCTTCTCTCTGTTTCTGTGTCCCCTCCACGTACACTGTGTAACTTATCGTCCAGCACTGTCTTATCCTGTATCCTTGTTGCTTGACTCTAAGAAATGGTGACCTGTCTAAGTGAAGAGAGATAACATAGAATAGCATAGTCTTAATTATACAATACCTATTAATACAGAAAAATGAGCTTAAAACATTGTACCAGGGATGGAATGATTTTGCTTTGCTATGAGCCTAAATAATTTGTTATATATTCCTTAAGTTTACAATAAATTTGTAAAGTCAACATGGTCAAGGGGAATTAAATCATTTTTGCTGTTAATTCAAACATATAAGAGAGTTAGCTGTAAGAGTATTTTACTGTATGTAACAGAACAATCATTTTACAGTTACACATGCTGAATTAGTGAGCGCACGAATAATTTAATTCAATCTTATAAACAAAGTGATTTTCTACACTGATGAAAAACTTTTATAACGAAGCAAAACTGTCTGCACCCAGAACTTTGTTTTAAACAAGTTGTACACCATTTTGTACAAAAAATTAAACATTTATCTATGTGATGTACATACAAAGCAATAAGGCTTCTAAAGCATAAAATTTCAATAATTTCAACAAGTAAAGTAAATGAATTAAAGATCTTCAAATTGAATTAATATTTCTACCTAAACAAATACAGTAAGTTGGTCATTTTAACACACTCCTTAAGGGGCAGTTGATATCATCAAGTAAACTTATGACCTACTTCTAGACTAGCCTGAACACATGGATTAGCTAAATGTTGTCCTAATTATAGAAGTGGTCTATTCCATGACATTTCACAGTGTGACCTTATTGCACAGAAATCTGTCATAGTTTTAATGTATATGACCATGCTTTAATGTCCAGAATTAGTTTTAATTGGAACAATCATCTTTCATTGTCTCGAAGGCTTCTAGGAAATTTTAAACACATAATATTGTTACTGCTGAGCAATGCAGATCTATGATACAAGTGTATAGATATGATTTTAATTTGTGAGAAATGACAAAGAATCCTAATTATAGGGAATCAGACACAGATTTAAAGGGTTTATGACTTAAAGTACATTTTCTACACCCGTCAGCTAATCTCATACCCCCCCCCCCCCCCCCTCCTGAAAAAAGTATTCATTTGGTGCTTGGGAGAATTTGAAATTTGTATTACAGGAAGAAGAAATATTTTTCTGACCTGTTAAAAGTGAAGCAATAATATTCACAAAATATTACATTATTCTAATAGCTAAAAAAGACTTTCATTAATTCAACCATTTTCATGCCATTTTCTGAGCAATCCCTTAGCCATGATTATAATGCATAACCTGACCTTGTACGACCTCTGAATTTCTATTTTAATCCCGATCACCTGGACAAGTTACAATTTATCAGCCAGTCCCTCAATAAATATTAATAACAGGCCACATACAGCAAATGAGTTTAATCAACTGTGCACATGATCACAGCTGGTCACAATGCTAACATATACCCTTCACAGAATAAATAATTACATTACCAGCTAACATTAACTGACACATGTGTCTCCAGCCAACATAACGATTTTTTTCTTTCTCTTTTTTTCTCTCTGTGGGGAACAGTAAATGTGTTCCTATTGTTTGTATCACTCATAGAAATGTAAATAGTCCATTAGTATTTTGACCACCGATGGTCATTTTTATGACCAGTCGGTGGACAATAGCTGTACTTTGTTTGTCTTTGTATACTGGGTCAAAACTCTACTGGGTATAATAATTTAAATCCTTATTATTCATCAGGGATGAATAATGACATGCAGTAGTTTTGGAACTTATCTATACAGAAAAAAAATAAAGCAGTATTTCTTCGTGCATACAAACTATTTTCAAGCTCTCTAAAATTATAATAAGAAGTCAATTTACAACTTAGTTTTTTTATCTGCATACAGTGTATTCCTTGTCAATTCATTCATAATTCTGCTTTGCCACTGGCAGCCACATCAAACAAGCCCTTAATCCTCACATAAAGAGATCTGCCTACAACAGAATACATGTGCTTCTGATTTGTTTACATATAAACTACACTCGCACCATTCAACCACGCCCAGGCGTACACGTGTGTAGTCAGCAATGCATTCGCCTGAGAGCACAGCATCTTCACTCAAAACTTGTAAAAATTCCATGATACATTGTCACAAATAACACAATGTAAAATTACACTAATATAGTGGCAAGCCCTGTCGATCGATACAGAAAATCGTTTAAATTTTGTAACAGATGGCACGCATTAGCTGCGTTTCAACAGTACACACTTAAAATTTAACCCTATTTATTTTTCACAGCGACTGTCCTTAAAAAATTTCTTCGTCCGTTTCGCTATGTTGAGCACAAGTAGTCCTAAGATTTTTACCTGTGAAACTGGTTTTTGTGGCCTAAATAAATGGCATATTTTCAGTACAATGCATAACGCATCTTCTTCGCCCCGGGGTCGCTTTCGCCATTGTCAAAACTTCGCCGAGGAAAAAAATACCTGTTATGCTAAAAAATCACACATATTTGTCCAGAATTTCTACACATGAAACTTAAATCCATTTATACTACATGAGCCTATATATGAAATATTTCACAGTTTCGAGTTACATTTCAGAAACAGATGCTCGTCCACATGCCACGTGTTCAACTGAGCGTTTGTACAGACGATGAAAATCTCGTGTTACACACATCCCAGCAGGCATTTCAACGTTGATTCAACGTTGAATCAACGTTGCACTTCAACGTTGAATCAACGTTGAATTTTGGTTGCATATGAAAGTTGAGTCAACGTTGAGATATAACGTTGTTTCAACGTCAATTTTCAACGTTGAATAAACGTTGAAAATGGGTTGAATTTTTGGTTGATTTATGGTTGATTTTTGGTTGCAAATGAAAGTTGAGGCAACGTTGAAGCTTCAACGTTGTTTCAACGTCAAATATCAACATTGAACAAAAGTGAACATTGGTTGAAATTAGGTTGAGATTTGGTTGAAA
>PRKT01000306.1:596142-625820 GCA_003671525.1 Saccostrea glomerata | reverse complement strand
AGCCTTAATGTTTGAAAGGTTTTGGATCCGCGCCTTATTCTTTTACCATTTCTAATTTTTTCCTATTCTATAAATTGTGCTCAAGTGTGCGAATTAAGTACTCATAATGATCATTTTGTGATATGATTAAAGTAAAAGATGGTCATCTTCATGATCTTACCATTTAAAAAATTATCGATATTCCAAATGTCCAAGTTTTATATAAAATGAATTTTATCGTATTATAAAATAATATGTTACAAGTAAACATAAAAAAGTCAAACAGTTTGTTCAGATTTTTTATAACCAGGTCAAACGTAACGCAATATAACGTTATGTAACGAAGTGTCTATCCTTGTATTATGGTAATTCCGGATTATACACCGACTTAACATTACCCTAAGCATCAGACATATCACCTAGGTGGTTTAAAAAATCTCGTTAAATTATCTGTATCGCCATAGAAATGAGAAATTAAAATACATTTCGGATTTACGTTCCACCGAACACAGTGGCATGAATCAGTGAAAGGAACCATGGAGTGAATTCCAAATGAAGAGGAGAATTCTGGGATTCCGTTGCAGACTTTGGGATCACGATGACTTGATATGACACGGAATAAAATCAATTATCTGCCGATTGCGTTCATCCAGGATCCATTGTCATAGAGCAAATTCACCGAATACAACTATCGTCAAGGGGGGATCTTGATTCCGGCTCAAGAGAGCTACGTGTGTGGTTTGAGTCATATTTCTCTTTCTGTTTCCATGGAAACAGGGTTCTGCTATTGACCCGTCGCGATTGTAAAGATAGCAAACGTAGAAGACTATTGTCTTTTCGATTGTTGGTTTTGTTACAGCGAAATCTGCCGTAAATCAGTCAATATTTATAGTTATTCCGATCTTAGTGTTGTAACTTTATCTTACGCCCTGACTCCTGATGTTAAAAGGAAGAGCATTATTGAGAATAGATGCATGTATTTATTATGTAAAGCTACATGAAAATATCATATTAATTTAGTTTATATACATGTCACAAATATATTAAATTTGAATTTGAAAAATCGGCTGTCGCGTATTGCTTATCAAACACATTGTGTGAATGTTTCATGTGATCACGTGACTCTCTTTATTTTTGTCATATATCCACCTGCTTCCGGTTAGATGACCTTATTTGACCTATGGCTGACCAATATATGACTGTTTTTCATGAATATGCAAATTTTAATTTCTGCACTTAGTATATTCGAGACTCCCCAGTGGCCCATACTTTTTAAAACTGTTGATCTTATATTTATTAAGTATTATTCATCAACTTTACTTATAAATGTCTAAAGCCTGGATTTCTGGAAACTCGACGATTTACATTATTTTATTACATGTATAGTCACTATAAGTTTTACATTCTAATCTTTTTAATCGTCAGCAAACACTCATATTATTTATAATGTCGTTAATGTACAACGTTAGATGTTAATTTTTATAGATTGTCTTATGTGAGTATTGTTTTGTGAGAGTTCATCTTCTGTTTAAGGGGGGTAGGGGGGGGGCAAAAATAACAAATAAAGCAAGTTGATCTTTTCTTTTACAAGTGTGTGAATAGATTAAGCTTGGAGTTTGTATGAAAAGAACAACAATGGAGCATAGTTTTAGTCCTATACTCTCTGATCAGTTAATTCCTATATTGTACAAAAGTCTTTTGTATACGTTCTCTAAGTGCAAAAACATTTTTTTCAATCCAAAGACATTAAAATGGCAGAAAGCTTGAGTAAAAATTCAATCTAAGTTTATTCCAAGTCAACCAAATAAAAAGGGACAAATTATGCAATTTAATTTCGCTAACCAAAAGAATGCACGGCGATTTATTTATAATGCTATGGTAACCCCCTGCAGCGATTTTGACGTGACCCTTAATGGGCCATAAAGGTAGCTTTAAAGCCCTGGTCCTTTATTCTCTCACGACATTTTAACATTTATTAACTTCACAAGTATTAAACAGTTAAATTACTTCCGTACACCGTCAGGTGTTTAGATTGATATCGTATCGTTTTCTAAACAATGGTCTTTAGTTAATCTTAAATGTTACGAAACAAGTTGTGGCGGATCCAAAAATTGTGACTGATGGAGTGGAGGAAGAGAGATATTCGTTGTCTTTGATTTGTTTTTAGAATCTTCAAATTATTTTAATGAAAAATACAAACTTATAAGATACAGTTTTCTCTTAAGAATTTCATTTTGTAATTATATAAATGTTTATTATCAAAGAGAGAATTACATCTTAAGAAAATTCAACATATTGTAATATATGTTTGGTATTGTCTGATTTCAATTGTTAATTTCATCACTTATATAACCTGTAAATGGACTTGGAAAAGATTGAAATAAAGTATAAATGACCTTTAAAGAGATATTTCCCCGACTTTGTAAGCGTAAACGAAATGGACAGGGTGTATTTTCTTAACGATGATTAATCCATGGGTTATAGGAGGAAAGGATGATTTTATTTAAGTATAGGAGCTGTATAAATCCATACCAGTATAATGTTAACTTCTTTGAGAAGGTACATGTATTCCACCAGGAACTACTATGAATTCCCCATGATCAATCAAACCTTTTCTTTACTACTTAACTAGTTATACCGGTATGACATCAAAGAAGCTCTAAACACTAACATAAAGTGATTTTATAGAATTCATTTTTCATCTTAAGCTTAATTTGGTTCAAACACAATGATTTATGGGTGAAGAGAAAACACTTTTATTAACATTGACTTATGCATTCATCTACTTATTCTTGGTCTAATAAATAATGCTAAAAATATTCTAGTTTATTACAAATTGTGTAAATAACTGTAAATAACCATTTTGTCTATCTCACTTCTAAGGGCAGATAACTCTAACAGCATAACTCTACCTTACAATCAGAACTCTTTAGTGTGCAATGCTAAGAGCTTCCTTAAGTGTACAGTATTGTGTAAATCTCCCTCAAATCTTAAAGTCGGATTTTAATGTAAGGTCAAGAACTGTCTTCCTGTCTTATGGTGTGACAAACCAGTTAATGCTTCAACAAGATTTAAAATTAGGTCAAACGAGAGCTTCACCCCCCTTATTATCAGAGTTTTTATTTTCTAAATGCATTTTTTCCTCAATTACATTGACTACATTCATACACATAAATTCGTAGATTCAGCCAATTTTAACAAAACGGAAACAAATGAACAGGGGAAAGGAAGATAAAAAATGTTTTACATACCCAGTACAATGAATCGAGCTCCGTTGAAGGAAATAATAAAAATCATTTAATCAGCAATATTTTAAAAGTCAAAAAGGACATAAATAGTGGTTCGTACATCACACAAATAATTTGTCTCTTCTCTAAACGAAGTGTTCTAGCTTTTTGTTTAGCGAGGCGGGACTGATTTATCACAAGTCCCTTGAAGTAAATGGGTCTACCTTATTATCAGGCTTTGATTTCACGGTGATGATGTAACCCCCATCTCTAACCTGTATACACAGGCAGACAGATAAAGTCGACCTCCCGTAGGACCTATTTGTTATCGCGTACTCATGTTCCCGTGGCTGTGTTGTGAAGTACCATTTCCGTTTTTAGACTGACGTTCCTTTATATACATGTACATGTATCTTCACCCCAGTACAACTATGCTTTGATGTAAAATGCAAGTTGAGAGATAACTGTTCTACTTCTAAACTTGAAATTGTCTATCTATACGTGGTTTACCTACGGTATGTCAATACAAAATGAAGGGACTTCAAAGTTTTATATTCACGTTCATGTTTGACCATGTTCACTTTTGAAATATTTCAGTGGCATGAAACTGTGTCTTTTACATACATATCCAAATCGACTTACAGTGGTATTTCGTTAAGAGCAAAGAAGACTTTAGTTACATCATGTCCTGCGAGACTTTAATAAAACACAGAATCCTCTATATAAGACACATCTGATTAGTTATCCCCGTATCGAGCTGCCAATCAGTATCGTTACACAATACATTCTACAGATCTACAGGGAGCAGTTATTTTTTGTGCCAACTCTGGGGATCAGTCATTACATCGGAATCTTCTACATTTTCGACTTTCTAGAAGATTGATTTTTAAGTGTGATAATACGTCTTTAATTACGGATAGAAGTAAAAATTGTTGATTTTATATTATACAAGTAAAGTGTGCATGCCGAGCGAATTGTTTAAAAACAAACTGGGTCCAACAAATCTTAACGTAAGCTTTTCTTTTGCAAAGGCAGAAAAAAATTTGTGCAACACGGAAACTATAAGCTTGGACTTTGTGAAAAAAGAAAAGATAACAAAAAGTATTCGATCTTAAATATATTACAATAATAATTTGTTAACAGGACATACCCTAAACATGGAGCCCCCAAAGACAGGACCAGGTCCTTAGGACAAAGCGGCTCAGGTGGCTTTGAGGAGTAAACGTGCCCAGTCTATGAGAAACACTTGCCGAGATCCCTATATATTGATCAGATACACAGAGAATTCCGTGGTCAAATAAAGTATTAAAAAGGACCCGAAATTGATCTGAAAAAGTCAGATAAAATGCCCATTATCACACAGAATGGAGGTTTGATATCACAGAAATGCAGGGTCTAATTGTTAAATATTTGAACCCCCTTTGAAATAGTTTATTATGTTCCTTGTCTTATACTTACGATCTTAATTTACACCCTTCTCAAGAAAAAGATAAAAAGTGAGATGGGTAGTTCCCAGTTTGTAAGACAAGGTGTTTTATTGTAAATGATATACAAGTATTGACCTTTACGTCTGAGTACCGTTAGTTATCTCTATATAATTGTGCCTATTAAGTAGAACAGAGATGTTATGTACAGTAAAACCTTGTTATTTCGAACTCAAGGGAACCGAGAAAATAAAATACTTCGAGATACCCAGGGTTAAATTCTTAAGGAATAATTAAGTGTTTCATACTTCAAAATCTTTTCGTTGTATTCGAGATACCAGTCCTCGAGATACATGTACCTAAAAAGAAATATGTATTATCAATCCCTGATGTTTTATTTTTACTGGTTTTTTTTTACACGCAAAAACTTCTTTTCGGCGATGCAATGTTTCTCTTTACAGAAAGACTTTGACCAACTCCGGAAATTCTCCTTGGTAACTGTATGATAGGGAATAATAATGATGAATAAGTATTGCGTGACCCTAGACGTTTGAGTGCCGTATCACGGCTGTTAAGCATTAATCAACTGTCATTATCAGATGCAGTCCGCCATCTTACCCTGCGGAATGATACTACAGACAGGACCGGATCACACATCGATCGGTTTAAGCTAACTCCACTAATTTCTGCTTATAAGACAATTACAGTTTACAGACTTGGGTCTATTTTAACGGCTTCTCCCTCCACCATCAACTGGCGCCAACAGAAAGACCTAAACTACACCGCCGGGACGATCATTACAGACGAAGAAGACTTCAGCGGGCACGCGATGTAAATAAATGTGATATATTAAACCCAGGGAAACAGACGCTTAGAATATCGATCCCGAGGCAAAACCGAATTCAACGTCTCATTTTGACACAGGGGCAATATAACCATATTAATATTATAATTCTCTGTAAAGGTGAAAGTGTAATAAAAATTCTCCAACTTAGTCATGTTCACTATCGCGTTTTATATTCCATAGCAGCCTTATGTAACGATCACAAGCTTGTTCTGTTTAGAATATTTCATCCTTACTATAAATCGCCGTTACTGCAACATACCCTCTCGTGGATATTGGACCATTCTATTATTATTATGAGACGTTACATAAATGCCTCCATAGCCGGACTTTTTGGTTATTCGCAGTGAAATGTAGAATAGTTTTGTTCACCGAAAGGATATCGAACAATATCTCAGAAAAAAAATTCTTCCAGCATTTGATCTAGACTCTAGAATTAAACCTTACTATCGTTCTTAAAGAGTCATTGGTTCTTCCCATGAGAAATCTAGACAATTTTCAGGAGCTCATAAGTACGTTATGTGCCGGTCCTAGATAGTTTCATGTACATGCTCATAGGACTCTGAATATATACCGTATAACAGGTTAATTTAGCGGGGTGCTCATTTTACATCCGCCTAAAAACCCGCTATACGATATAAGAATTGTGAGAAAAAATGTAAAATTTATGCCTTTTGTCACAACTCTGGATAATCTATTCTAGACTCAATTAAAGCAGTGCAGTCCAATAGGCGTTAGGAAAACACTTTTTAAAAACCATTTTGTTCAGTTACTTGCTTCTTATGTTTTATTTCAATTTTTTCCCCAACAATAACTAAAATACAAACTTTACTTAACTGTAAAAAGATAACTTTATGTCATTATATTTAAAATCAAAAATATATACAAAATTAAAAAGCTGTTAGGACACAAGAATGCAAGCAGAGCTTTGAGTATTTTTGATGAAGACGTTTCCTTTGTAATCAAACTACATGAATTTAAAGCGTGAACACGTCAGATAATTCGTTAATATTTGCGACATAATTACAGTCCTGTTTTAAAATCCAAAAAAAAAGAAGAAAACAAATGAAGCTCAGAAGAGGAATACACTTACGTTTCTCGGAAAATGAAGCCAGGAAGCCAACAGACAATTCAGAATAAAGAGTTTAGTTAACCCAGATGTCCATAATACTCACTGAAATTTTCCCAGAAGCAGGACGCGGCGGGTCTTGGTCCCCGGCGCTAAAGTCTTAACGTTCACAGTGTGAGGCGAGAAGTTTATCATAATTTTGTCTGCATCCTGCATTAGAGAAGAAATGGAAGAAAAATCAATAAGGTTCAGAGAAGTGCACTATGTCGGAGTCAATACAGTGTTTGAATTGGAGTTACCAGAAAATGTGGAACGCGGTGCTTGGACATGCATATGAATGAAGCTGTCCTTGCAAGGGAAAGGTCAAATTTATTGCTAAACAATTTTGGTTATATATATCATGGTTTTTCTACTTTCACTTCAAATTCATTGTATATAATTTTTACAATATGAAACCTGACACTTGGTTTTTTATCAATTATATTGCTGTAATATTAAAAATTTTCTTCCGTATAATGTGTACTCAATCGAGAATTAGTCACATGACTTTCACGTGACTTCTGGTCGTTATCAGGAAGTGTGCTCGAGCCGGACACATTTTCTGGCGTTTTATGATGGGAACACTTGGTGCTTGTTTCCTTTTATGTACTTGTTTTATGCTTAGCTTCAATTATTTCTTTTAAAATATTAAGCATCAATCTCCATCCATTTTCTTTAAAACGACCATTACCAAAAAAGGAGTTGTAACTTTGATGTGCTTTGTTTAAGCAATATATTATAATTGTATATTATCGTAGATTAAAATGAAAAATAGTACCCGAGCAGATTTGATGTGCCATGAGAACTCTTCAGGGAAAGGAGGAAGGAAATATAGGTATTTTACCAATTTTATCATTATGAGAACGGAAAAAGGAATTTATCTTGATTTCATTCATAGAAAACGTATATTTTAATAGAGAGTGCTGGATGTCAAGGGTCATATTCTGAACTGAACTAATCAGGAATCAATTTACCCAGGATTCATTTTCCTATATAAAACAGATATTGGAAGGAATTACAGTCACAGTTAATATTTTTTTATCCAATTTATCACTATAAAAGAATGGCAAAAACTGCAGTAGCATACTAGTATTAATAGAAGGCTTGCTTAATGTTGCAGCATCAGAACATGCGAATACTAGTATGCTTACTATGCAAAATCCACTACCATATACACCCCTTCCAAAGACAGAGAGATAGAGAGCCCCGTATGTAAATTACAAGATGCAGCATATCCCATCTGAGTCAAGACAAATATTATATTAAAATCCTCCATAATAGAGTAGATATAATCCTACACATTTATCACAACTCTAGCCTTCAGGAATTCCTCTACTCAGACATGTTCTTCCTTTACTAGATGTATCGCCTCTAACTCAGTATTTTGTTAAGATGTTAAACATACAATGAAAACCTTTAAAGCACGTGTCTCAATGAGTTAAATCTACTCACTTTTCTATGTAGACGCCATGCCAGAATATCCCAATTAAAGCACCTAAACTGCTACCCATTTTCCCACACCGGGTACGTCATGTAGGGAAACTTCTGCCGGCGTAAGTCAGCGAGGGACAGTTGACTCTGTTCTACATGTATGTCTTGTACTCGTGACATGATTGACTCGCGCATACAATGCTCTGAACCGGAAACACCTTTTTGTGCACTCCTTTGTAATTATTTCTCAAACAGGAAGCATAAAATTTTCCCCATGATCACGTGGCCATACAACTTCCGTTATTGCAAGACCCTCTTAATAATGAAATACTTCATTTTCTTTGAAAAATGTTAATCCATCGTATATACATGTATGTATGTTACTGCTGTACACGTTTTGATTAAGGGGTTACATGTTTTCTTTTGAAAAATGTATTTACATTTATAGTATATGCAAGTTTATTTTAATACATTTCACATGACATTAAAATGCCATTCGCTTTAAATTGTAATAGTATTTAGTTGAAATGTTTTTTTTTCTTGTTGATTTAACCTTTTGAGCATTATAAAGTCCAACAATACATTGTACGATCTTTAAGGTTCTAGGGGCAGTTTCAGCTTATGCAAATATGAAAATCAAACGTCTTGGACAAATGTGGAAAGCACAACTAGATCTGACAAAGTCCATCATCTTTCGATATTCCCGCTCTCCCTAAGGACCCGTATGTAAATAGACACATATCTCTTAACGTCAGATTCGCTTATTTGAATAGAAAAAAAATCCCCCGTATCATGGCAGAAAATCGAAAATGTAGATTTTGCAGTTTTATACGTGGGGGAGGAAATTGATCTACTTATCAAACGTCCCCTAAATCTTCCTGGTTATCGAAGTGTTTAACAGTGTCAATGGCCAATCAGAGCTCGACCGGAAGTCAGGTGACTTCTACTGTGCTTCACAGAAATAAGGACAATAAGAGCGATTAATGTTTGTACAATTACTACTTATAATATGTGTGTTAGTTCGCGGTATGAACTTCATACAATGTAACCTACTTAAAATAACTGTGAAAATAGGAGCCATGCAAAAATACATTAAGATAGATAAAATAAGTAAGCCGAACTTTCCTAGACCAAATAGCGTTTCTGTATTATACTTCAGAGTGTCCAATAACTTGAACGATACCAATTATTGTTCCAGTTTTGTTTACCTCATTGCAAAAAGGTTTAATAACATCACGAAACTTATTGTTTTAATTCCGAATAAAGAACATCTACGTCATCAAACTACACTAATTTACTTGATGACGATTATGTTATACCTATCTTAATATACATTTTTTAATAGCTTAAGATAGACACAAAATATCCAAAAAAAACATGTTTCAAAGTTGATAGCTGATTCATGAGAGCAACGACAGTGCAATAATTACATAGTGATTATTTCCTTAATGTAAGTCTTAATAGGGAAATATTTTTTTTAATTGTTCCATATACTATTTTAATAATAATTGGGGTTTCAACTTTTTTTTTTCAATTATTCAAGCATGCACACAAGAATCGTTTTTCAATGTCACTTTTTTTGTGAACGGCCGTTTTTGCAATTTATCTCCTTGAGATTCGCTGTCCCTCTCTCAAATTACATTATAGAAAAGACACTCACGAACGGGTATGATGAATCAGAACTCAGCCGATCACGTGACTCCTGGTCATGTGATGACTCCCAGAATTCAGCAGTCGATGACCTCTCCATGTGCTCCCAGTACTTTGATTAATGCTCTTAAATCAAGTATCTACTTGCGTGATAACTTTTTTCTCCTGACTTTTTTTAAGGCTTAAAGTTCAATGGAGACGAGAATGATTTGCAAGCATTAGTGAGACTAGTTATTTCGAACAAAGGCAATTGATACATATGAGTATGTCTGATTAAAAGAACTGGCCATATCTCTGACTGCGCGCTTCCTTCTTAATTTCCTTTTTTTTTCTTTTTCGGGTTTTCTTTATCTATTTTCATTTGCACAAATTAAGTTTTAATCGTTAGAGAGAGAGGGGTGGGGGCAGAGAGAGAGAGAGAGAGACCAGAGTTGAATTGAAGCTGGATAAACAAAGCAAAACAATAGAGCAATACTCATAGAAAAATTCGGCATTATCGTTACCCATTAAAAAAAATAGTTAGCACGGTTCGCACAAATATTCCTTTATTCGGCATTTTCTTTGTTTAATGCGTATTATTTGGTCCTTTTAATCAATCGAATTAAAAAAAAAATTGTTCCTCATTGAGGCAAGATTGGATTTAAAGATTGGATACAATCAAAGATTGTTGTTTTCAAATACTAGACCAAATTCTTTGAATTTTCAATAAAAATCAAATATCGATATTGCAGAGTTCGATTTTATCGACAGAGCTTTGAATAATGTCAGATTGTTTTCTTTTCTGTAATACACGGGAAGTATTGAGGTAGGATTGTTCTGTAAGAATATTGATTTCTGACCAAAAGTTACACCCACCCTAACTCTCTAACTAGCTCTGTTACTAAATATTACAGCAAGAGATCCGCCCACAAATGTTAAAGCTAAATGTCACTATTAATAACTATCAAACCTGTCCTCATTATTATGTATCAAGATTTGGGATTAATGCGGAATATTTACTATACATATCACACAGTGATAATCTTTAGTGTTATCTGTTATACAAAATCGGAAAAACGCAATTATCTGTAAAATGCAGTGGCGGATCAAGGAATCTTGAAAAGGGGTTCAGTTTAGGGTCGGGGTTGGGGCACACAGCTACACCAAAAAACCATAATTTATTGAATTTTATATATAATTGGGACACAAAGGGGAGCCCGGGCTCCCTCTTAATCCGTCGTGCAGTGCAATGAACTTTGACCTATACAGACATATTCTCATCTTTAACAAATCTTCAGTCACGAGATTTCAAGGCCCCCGAAATATCAAGGAGCTTATCATCAAAAGGAAATCATAATTTGAATAAAAACAATTTTCACAAAAGTAAAATTTTATTTTTTGCAATTTTATAAGTAAAGTACAGACTTACCTGTTAGGAGAAGGTTTGTACTTTTTTGCGTTAGACGGAGTGTATCTTCAGATGACTGGGGGGACCTAGTTAAGTAGGTCAAGCTTCTTTACATGTTACAAAGTATCTTCTGCACCGAGCCGAAGGAGTTGATGCGTCACGCTCTAATTATGTCCGTATATGGAATTATCGTATGCATTCATTCATTACAAGTGGATGAGAGCGGCTGGTTGGCGGACGGGGTCGGCTTTTTCCTGTAATCTTCCGGTAATGTCTGCTTAACTTAAAGCCCGCAACGTGTAACAAATTTCCGAGCCAGTGGACGTTCTAGTTCAGTCGGAGCTTTCCTTTCTGTGTGTTCCTGTGTAGTCGCCCTCAATCGATAAACACACAGTGTCGACGACCCAGCGTGGTCCAACAATGCGGGAAATTAGTGAAAAATAATCTGATTTGCATATAAAAGCTTGGTCTGGAAAATTTGTAAGCATGCTCCATAAGGCGGGAACACAAGGACGTTTAAACATGCCATGGAAGACGATCCATTACTTCACGGGTTATTTTTTTCCGACGGGAAGTTAGCATGTCTGGTCCGTATGTCTGTCTGTCAGTAATACGTTTTAAACGCTGTTACCCTCAGCCATTGTCTTAATAACTGTTTTGCAATAATGTAGATGAGATAAAGAAAAAAGACCCGTATAAAGATTCGTAAAACTTGAGATCCGCCAATTGTTACATGATTGTCACCAATTGCTGGAAATTAGGGGGTTCTTGTACAGTGTTGTAGAAATACAACTGTTCTCTTTTAAGTCTAAATGGCTATTTGGCCGATTCATTTTTATTCTGTAAGTCGTTTTTCTCTTAAAAAAGAAGTTTATGTACTTCACAAATTTACGAAGGATACAATTATTAGATGGATAATGAATTTACCTGTTTTCAAGTATTATTATTCAGTTACTTTATGACTGAATAGTTTCTAACCCTTTGTCTTTTTTAGTCAAAACTGTGATTTACCCACTCTAGGTATATTTTTAAAAAAAATCGCCTCGCCCTTCTATAGATCAGGGAATATTATTCTCCTGGGGGTGGCAATATCATCAAAATAGCATCAGTAGTTTTATAATCTTATATTTTTAATTGGATGGGAATGACAAAATGATACTCAACAGACAAACAACACATAACTGGTCCAGAAAATAAAATGTGTCAAACTTATCTTAACATTTAAATGTCCACCATTACATACAGATGATAAAATCTTTTTAATGGAAAGCAATTTATTGATAAGAAATCAATGAAATAGGGAAAATAAAGGGACTTGAAATTTTCTTTAAATGACCTTTATTGATAAGATGAATATAAAATAAGTGAGATAATTTAAGGCTGAATCATTGATTTAAATGATTCGACTCTTTTAAACTTTTAGTCAGAAATCTTCAAACATGTAGCTATTTACCACTAAAATCTGAGGTTCCAAATATTTGTTGAGTATCTGTTCATTAAATTCATTGACGCTGAATTAAATCTCTGTCTCCTATTTTCTATCTGTCATTCTCTTTGTCTGTCAGACTAATATTTGTTTGTTGTTTTTCATGTTTTTGTTTTAAATTTTCATACCCCTCTCAATTAAATCTTCAAAAAGAAATGCACTTTAAGGATAAATACCTTCAAACATCATGTTTTCGATAGTTACTACGGTCCATGAAAGTTTACTTGAAATAATCGAACTTAATTGGAATCGGTTTGCTTTTAGTAATAGCGCGAAAATTACAGTTCTTTTATACACCGCACAAAGTGTACATGAACTGCATACTGAAGATAGAATAAGATAGAAACACAACTTAATTAACAGAAATAAAATGTTTAAATAAAGGACATTTTTGGAAAACCATGTTCAGAGGAATTTAAATAACTTGTTTTGACAGGACCGGAAACTCCATTTACTGCGGGACAGTTATGGAGGAATGGGGTAATCGTTTGTCAACAGCACGAGTAGAATCAAGTTCGACCTTAATTTGTTCTCACGATAAAGTGAGAGAATCTCCAACAGAAGAATTTTCTAATGCTATATACACGTAGATATATAAGATTTTGTAATATGTATATATGTAAAGGTAGATACTGAAATAGTTAAACCTTGCCCCTATATTATCTTGCACATTGCATACCTGTAGAGTTTTAACTAAGTACATACATGTATGTAACTGTGCAAATAACTCACAATGTACATTTATAACTTAGATTGTGAATTATTTGCACAGTAACATGACTATGTTAGAAAGAACTCTAGATTATGTACATTTATAGATAAAAAATATTAAAATAACGCCCTTTATTTTTGTAAATAAAAAATGAATTTTTCTCTTTACTTTACATATATATTTCTTTATTTCAATCAAAAAATTGTCCCAAAAAATTATAATAAATTTTATCATCAAAAAAGGGGGAAATTTTAAGAAAATTTCGTGCACACTATTACAAGGTTCCCGTGCTGTAAATCAGTACAAAAGTAGTTATAGCTGTCGAGGATTGGCAAGTTGATTAAGGCATTTAAAATATAAAAATGTGAGAAAACGAAATGTTAGAAAACTGTATCTTCCGACCTTTCAGTTATATTTTTAACTCCTAAAGCAGGTTTAACCGGTTAATGACACATTCATTATTTCTTTAGGGTTTTCTTTTTTCGATTTTTTTTTTTAGATTTAAACGCCCCCCTTTGAGAGAATAATGTAAACAAAAATGCTTTTTTTAATTTGCAGAAATTTTTTTATTGAATTTTACAATCTATTCTGTCAAGAATGTCTTTTTTTTGAAAGGGGAAGGACAAGAATTGAAGTTGCTTAAATATTATTATTTGTATGACCGAATTTTCAAAGTTATTTGTAATTTACCGTGTGTCTGGAATTATGATTTGTAAAGAAAAAAAATAAATCGAATTTTGGAATTAATTAACAAGTACATGTACATTGTTATAAAAATAGATAAAAACAACATCAAGTTGGCAATGTCCCTCTGACACAAGTGCAAAACGGAGGGTGATTCTCCAGTAGGTAGGCCTCGGTCCCTGTTACACACGGAGAAAACTGATGACAGTTTTAGGACTTCCTTATTTTTAAAATTTGTTTTTATAAAATTCTTGGATTTTCTTATTTTCAGACTATATCATTTGTCTGCAAAAGAGGAGAGGATCAAATACCCCCGCCCCATCTGGATCCGCCGATTTAAAAGCCTTTTATTATAATCTAAGTGAAGGGACCAGGGTTTTTTTTCCTTAGGTTATCGCTTAGGTCCACAACAGATGAATTCAAAGAGTTGTTTTACATGTAGTTATAAGATTAATTTAAATCGTACCTTATTGAAAATATATTTTTATTTAATACGACCCCTCCATGCTTTGACGTGTTGACAATTCTTTCGATTCAGAGGGGGTACATGTATGAATAAGACAAATATTCGGTAATTTCCCCGAAATATTATACCTTAAAAAAGATAATTTGCTGATTCAGGTTGTTTGTATTCTTTAAGTGAAAAAAGTGTACGAAGTTCATTCATCCAAAAATCCATTAATTAACAATTTGCCGAAGGACAAAAAAGTACAAAAACGAGGCGACTCAAAATCGAGAATTTCATCTAATTTTCCTGTTTTTAAATTGTCCTATTGAAGTTGTGGAGTTAAATGTCTCTACACAAAGTAAGAATGTGGTCCTTTATCTATAGATCTCCGGCTATCTCTCATCCTCCGACGACATTGCTCACATTCCACGCGGTTAACTTTCCACCCAGTCAACATCATGTGTGCGCTTGTTTGTAAGGAAAAAGAAGACACGGATAAATATTAGGTTAAAACGAGAATAAATTCAATTAAATGCTTGATCTAGGTCTAACACTGGCAAGATTTTTATTTTAGAAAAAAGTATGAAATTCCGGACTTAATGGGTTCAAATCAGTGGAGGATCCAGGAATCTCGAAAGGTGTGGGGGGGGGGTTAGTTTTGGGGGTTAGGGCCAATAACCACACAAATAATTGATTTCTATCTTATGTGTATTTTTCATGCACACACTCGTCCCTTCTAAATTTGACAGTGCAAAACTTCTTATGTAAAAAAAAATTATAATCAAGGGAAATAAATAAGCTCTTTATTTTTTTATAAATCTGAGTTACTTACCCTTTAGTTGTTTTTTATTGTACAACTGTCCTGCGTACAATATTATTGTGTGTTTTGTACAAAAGCCCAATTAATTTACTTGCATTAAAAAATGTGAAATTTTATAATTTATATTGAAAATTCTTTTTACATCGTATTCTTAAAATAAATTTATATTTTTCACTTGAAATAAGTCGAACTTGTTCAAGGTCTTTATATACACGTATATTTTTTTGTTAAAAACATTCTTTTTTCACTTCTATTGGAACACCTCCTTCAGAAAAAAAATTAAAATTAGCTTTTCATTTACAGTGATATAATTGTTGTAAATCAAACATTACACATTTTAGAAAAATAAATCAATTGGGCTAAACTTTGACCTAGGTAGAAATGGATGAAATTTATACAGTTGAACTTAGCTATCTCGAACTCCGACAAATCAAATATCATGGATTAGTCGAAGTGAGTTGAAAGTTCCAACAACGCTCTCCTTACTGAATTAAACCTCTATATCTCAACTCGCAGTTATCTAAGTATTTTAGGTCCCATCGAATTACTTTTAGCTGAATACGATTCATCTACCATTTTGTTGATGTCCTTAGTGGCTATCCTTGTTGTTTCAAAGGAGTGTACCTTTTTGGTCTGGAATCTTTCCCACAATTCCGTTCTGCGAAAGTTATTATGATACTGGTAAGGGCACCAGACTTTATATAATACACATGGATCGTTAAAGATGTACTTCAAAACTTTCAATATAGTAATTTTAAAAATATGTTCATAATGTCGCAAAAACTTTATTTTTAACAGAGAGTGACAAGGTCAGGGCCCGCCGTTAAAAAAACATACTTCAGTCTGAGAATGCTCTCATGTCTGAGAATTTTCTCAAATCCAAAATTCACAGACTCAGCGGCCTTCATAAAAAAGTTGAGAAAAATAAAGTTTCTTAAACGCTGTTTTATTCTCAAATTCTCAGCTGAGCAATTCTCTTAACTTGAGTTGAGATTTTTTATTGAGAATTCTCAAAGTTTTATGACGGCGGACCCTGGACAGGGCTTCCTTTTACATTAAGACATATTTACTCGGTATTCCATATGTAACCGGCTGAAGCTACAGGTTGAATATCTTCATACTTTGACCTTGGGATTTCTTTATCTATTATACTTCTGTATCTGATATCGATACTATACTCACCTGTAAATACCTGACTAATCAGCTGACTGATATCTGACAAGATACAAATGTATATATAAATGTACTATCAGGTTACACTGTAATATTGCATCTTCATTTTCGAGCCCAAGTTCACTGCCCTTGGTTAGATAGAGAAAATTGTAACCGACTACACAATTAGTTCAAACAGGTTTTCCAGTATCTTATTGGTGAATTTTAGATTTTCCTTTTTATATCATTTCTTTTCGTGGCAGGGGTTCAATTCTTCCTTTAAAAAAAACATACAAACAAAACCAACAGAATTGAATTTCTTTTTTAAACACTAATGCCCCCGTATGCAGAAGAAGGTTTCAAAAAGTGTTGGTACCCAGAGAAAGGTCTTCTCACAACAAATACATATGTGAAATGTAAAATCTATAGTACAAACTAATCAAATATGAAAAGATGTCTCCGTTTTATGTGATATATTCTGGAGAGGGCTACAATTCCTCATCAATATCTCCGAAATGGTGCAAATATATTTCGTTAATACGACCGCCGAGTGCAAGTAAAATTAATTGTTTTTACATTATATTTATTTCTAATGAGAAAACCATACTTTTAATTCACTGTTCCCAAAAAGTCTGTTGAACTTGAAAACCGGATTACATGAACCTGCGTGTTTACCAGTCACTATCCTCAGCAGCCATGGAAGTTATCGCGTGGCGTACTGACATTTGCGCTCGAAATTTAGAATAACTAAAAAAGGAAATGTCGATATTGATAAATGATTGTGTTTTATGGTACCACTAAATATCGGTAAATAAATCCATTCCATATAATTTTTGTCATTAAGATCGAAAATTTATGCTTTATAGCGAGCGCAGCGAGGCGGCGCGAAGCGAGTTCAATAGACTAACGTGTACGAACGGAGGAAATTCGGGTTGAAATTTGCACATTGTTCCAAGAAATTTTTATCGTACCCAATAACTCCCAATAATCCTTTGCGGCGCATAGCAACATGGTGGCTAAAACATAGAGACATCTTACTGGAAAAAATTAATATGTTTTACGGTGTGACCGTTGGGGCGAGCGCAGTTGTACCATCAAAAACACTTGAACATTGATCAGCCACTTCAAATATTAAGCCGCGCGAGACATCTCGACTACCTGTGACGTCACGCGACGTGATGGAGCTCGTTGGAGCTTACGGAGATAGCCGAGCGTCTGTTTGAAACTATAGACCTAGTGCAAATTGGGTCGGAAAAAATGCAGTGTTATTCTTTTGTTTCTTTGAAAGAAATTACATACTGAAAGCCGTTTATGCTTTACGTAAGTATTTATTTATTTATTTATTTGCGCAAAGGTCATTGGGTTGTAAAGGAATTCTGGGAATGTTTCACAGAAAAATTTGCCTGACGTATGTACAGATTTCATTCCAAATTTCCTCTGTTCTTACCCATTAGTCAATTGAGCTCGGTTCGCAACGCTCACTATAAACAATGCAATATCCATGCCACAAAAATATCGTTTGGGTTCTAAGTCAACAGGACTTTTTATTTGACGTCATACTTTCGTCACTTAAAAGTTCGAGTATATTTCCGATTTTGTCGGAAACTTCCGAAAAGTTCGGAATCTCGATCCTGATGCATGAAAAGTGATTTTTTTTAAAAATTATTCTTTTCTTCTTTTTTAATGAACTGAGGACAAGAAATGCAAGTCAAAGCTATGTAAAGGTTTTTGATAGTAAATAATTTACTGCGCTCGCCTCAATGGTCGCACCATAGAACATATTAGCGAGGCGGCGCAAAGTGCCGCTTGCCTAGTGAGCTCAATTGGCTAACGTGTACGAACGGAGGAAATTCGGGATGAAATCTGCACATTGTTCCAAGAATTTTTATCGTACCACGTGTAAAAATCCCAAACTCCCAATATTCCTTTGCGGTGCATAGCAACATGGTGGCTAAAACATAGCAACAAATTACTTGAAAAAAATTCCAAACAACAATTTAATGCAATTTCCTTGCCACAAAAATATCGTTTGCGTTCTTATTCAACAAGGGACTTTTTATTTGATGTCATACTTTCGTCACTTAAACGGCTCGGGTATTTCCGATTTTGTCAAAAACATTTGAAAAGTTCGGAATCTCGATCCCGATGCCTGGAAAGTGATTTCTTTTTATTCTTTTCTTCAAATTTTCATAAACTGGGGATACGCAGAGCAAGTAAAAGCCGTGCAAAGGTTTTTGATAGTAAATAACTGCGCACGCCTCACAGCTAGTCGAAATGTCTCGTGTCTCGTGTCTCGTGAGGCTTGATGTTTGACGTGACTGATCAATATTTTTCAAGTGTTTTTGATGGTACAACTGCGCTCACCCCAACGGTCACACCGTAAAACATATAAGACGGATTCTTTTACACACCGGTGTTCGGACATCATCTATTATTTACGTTTTCTGAACTTCGAGCCCGATACTGTGTCACCAATATGATGGTCCAGCTTTCCTAATCAGATTTCCAATAGAAACCCATCTTTATTAGTGAGTAATTAGATAAAGAAAAAAAGGACAAGCGGACAAGTATTTGCTGGGAAAACTATAATTGATATCTTTGGTCGCGTTAATTGATGAACTCGATTTTCTTTCCAGGAACTCTATAGTATTCTCTAATAGTATTTTACAACTAATAATTCTCATTTTTGCTCATGGTTTACATATTTTCAGACCAGACGTCAGTTTTCTTGAGTGTTGATATTAGTTATTGATGAAGTCTGGCGTCTAAAAATCAGCTCATAGAAATCGTGCTGCATACCATTTATCCACAACCTTTTTTTTTCTGAATATTGAATGTGAGTACAGTATTATATCGTTGGTTATAAGAAATTCAAGTACATTCCCCGCACATGAAAAATCGGTTAACTCTTTCTCGTTTTTTTATGTTTCTTTTTGAGTAGAATCCTAAATGATGTCTAGTCATGAGATTTATCAGTTCACAAAAATATAACCGGGTACTCAGTTATGGGAAAGAATGACTGTTGTTAATGGGTGGTTCAAGTCATTGAGATTTCTCCATAATTTAAGTAACAACTAAAATTCCAGGAGATTTTTTGAATTTCATTATCCCTTAATCAGATGGATTGTAGACATTCTTTGATATACTCGGAGATAAATCTAATATTTAGAAATAAAACTTTTAAATTCATTTATGTTACCTATCCACGATGTACATAAAGGAACCTTAATGTAATGCATGACTTCTGTATTCAAAATGATTGAAAAAAAAATCAAGAACAAAATAAAGCAAACTTTACTTTCCTCGCACAAAATCTCGCCGACAGATCTTGAGCCCTAAAAATGTCTCAGTAAACAATCCATCTTTTGGGAATCATTGCCATGGAAACCTGGAAGTTTGGCGGCGCGCGGGGACTGATTTATGCGACGGACTGGCGTCGATTGTCAGAAATCAATCGCCCCACACCTCCATTGCACAAAGTGCTCTCCTAGTGTTCCACGTTACCATGACAACTGGAAGTGCAGCAATTCGGATATATCGGAATGCTTGACATATTTGGCACACAGAAACCTTCGTCTCCGTGTCTGAAGGTCACGTGATAATTCCAAAGTAAGCTTCAATTGTTCATGAGAATTCAGTGCAATTGATTCGTGTTATCATTAAATTGCCATGGCCTTTTTCTTGTTTTTAAGTAGATTCGTTATTCTAAAAAAAAAAAAATAAAAAAAAATCATATATACGAATCAAGATCAATTAAGAGTTTTTGCACTTAGAGAACGTATACAAAAGACTTTTGTACAATATAGGAATTAACTGATCAGAGAGTATAGGACTAAAACTATGCTCCATTGTTGTTCTTTTCATACAAACTCCAAGCTTAATCTATTCACACACTTGTAAAAGAAAAGATCAACATGCTTTATTTGTTATTTTTGCCCCCCCCCTACCCCCCTTAAACAGAAGATGAACTCTCACAAAACAATACTCACATAAGACAATCTATAAAAATTAACATCTAACGTTGTACATTAACGACATTATAAATAATATGAGTGTTTGCTGACGATTAAAAAGATTAGAATGTAAAACTTATAGTGACTATACATGTAATAAAATAATGTAAATCGTCGAGTTTCCAGAAATCCAGGCTTTAGACATTTATAAGTAAAGTTGATGAATAATACTTAATAAATATAAGATCAACAGTTTTAAAAAGTATGGGCCACTGGGGAGTCTCGAATATACTAAGTGCAGAAATTAAAATTTGCATATTCATGAAAAACAGTCATATATTGGTCAGCCATAGGTCAAATAAGGTCATCTAACCGGAAGCAGGTGGATATATGACAAAAATAAAGAGAGTCACGTGATCACATGAAACATTCACACAATGTGTTTGATAAGCAATACGCGACAGCCGATTTTTCAAATTCAAATTTAATATATTTGTGACATGTATATAAACTAAATTAATATGATATTTTCATGTAGCTTTACATAATAAATACATGCATCTATTCTCAATAATGCTCTTCCTTTTAACATCAGGAGTCAGGGCGTAAGATAAAGTTACAACACTAAGATCGGAATAACTATAAATATTGACTGATTTACGGCAGATTTCGCTGTAACAAAACCAACAATCGAAAAGACAATAGTCTTCTACGTTTGCTATCTTTACAATCGCGACGGGTCAATAGCAGAACCCTGTTTCCATGGAAACAGAAAGAGAAATATGACTCAAACCACACACGTAGCTCTCTTGAGCCGGAATCAAGATCCCCCCTTGACGATAGTTGTATTCGGTGAATTTGCTCTATGACAATGGATCCTGGATGAACGCAATCGGCAGATAATTGATTTTATTCCGTGTCATATCAAGTCATCGTGATCCCAAAGTCTGCAACGGAATCCCAGAATTCTCCTCTTCATTTGGAATTCACTCCATGGTTCCTTTCACTGATTCATGCCACTGTGTTCGGTGGAACGTAAATCCGAAATGTATTTTAATTTCTCATTTCTATGGCGATACAGATAATTTAACGAGATTTTTTAAACCACCTAGGTGATATGTCTGATGCTTAGGGTAATGTTAAGTCGGTGTATAATCCGGAATTACCATAATACAAGGATAGACACTTCGTTACATAACGTTATATTGCGTTACGTTTGACCTGGTTATAAAAAATCTGAACAAACTGTTTGACTTTTTTATGTTTACTTGTAACATATTATTTTATAATACGATAAAATTCATTTTATATAAAACTTGGACATTTGGAATATCGATAATTTTTTAAATGGTAAGATCATGAAGATGACCATCTTTTACTTTAATCATATCACAAAATGATCATTATGAGTACTTAATTCGCACACTTGAGCACAATTTATAGAATAGGAAAAAATTAGAAATGGTAAAAGAATAAGGCGCGGATCCAAAACCTTTCAAACATTAAGGCATTTATACCTCCTAAACAGCGTATTTTGATAAGTTCTTTGATAAAAAGATATTTCTTTTCCTGACAAAGGTTGACTTATAGCGACTATATATATTCTTGTCTAAATGTTTGTATGTGTATGCGCCTTCTCTCTCTCTTCTCTCTCTTTCTCTCTCTTTCTCTCTCTCTCTCTCTCTCTTTCTCTCTCTCTCTCTCTCAATCGAGTTGGACGAGTGCACCAGTGTGCTTGGATGGACAAGTGTCATTCTTGTTGATCGATCTCTTCATTATGCCACATCACAACACAATTGACAATTTCACCTGCATGCACTATACATTTGGGAGTATGTTGACCCCGGTTTTTTTATATAGTAGAAATCGATTCATTTGAATTGTAATTTGAATTCAAGATAACTCAAGAAGCATTGTTTTGATTCCATAAACAACGTCCTTTTCCTTTCTTTATGGATTCCAACTTCCAGCTTTAAAAAAAATTGAATTTTAATGGTCCGTAGTTTCGGTCAATGTTAATCGTTGAATTTTTCATCTGTAATCTATTTCTCCCATTTCATTGAATAAAATATTGGTAGGACATACAGTTTATGTATTCTCTCTCTCTCTCTCTCTCTCTCTCTCTCTCTCTTGGCCGTAAGAAAACCAGTACACCGTTTAAACAGATTTCTACCCGTTTCCATATCGACCAAGCGATGTGGAATGTTTAAAACCTTCGTCTCGGAAACTGCACAAATATTTGTCTCTTATCCCCCTGTAAAATGACGCCTCCCCAAACAGTTTCCATAGCGACAGGGGGTCATTGCAAGTGTGACCCTACCCCCGCACTGATGGAGCTGATTTTCATTTAAAAGTCTGCAGGGTTTAAAGTTAATTTCTTTTTTTCTTTGTTTACAGGGTGTGTACGTATGTGATGAAGTGGACACAATTTTTAGGATTAAAAAAGTTTAATCTGGAAATTTAAATGTCCTCATCACTGTTCCTCGTGAAGAATGGAGTACAGGGAGAAAGAAATAATACTATGAGAGCAAATCCCTTTGTGTTACTGCAAGTAAGACGACCTCTTTTTACAATATAAGTATTTTTTTGAACAGCATAATATTTATAAAGTTGAGAAGAAGACGTCCCACAATTAATGTCACAAATTTCATCATTATCTGACGTACCACAAAATTCGTTTATAAAAATGTACTGAGCGATTAAAAAAAGTTCAGAACACTTTTTTAAGATGAAAGAATTACATAAAGTATATTCCTCTTGCGGGAAAACTTTTTAATATGACCAGTAAAAAAGTTGATAAATGAGAATATCAAAATCCATATTTATAAAATAAGCGGATATTAGCTAATTAAGCCTTCTCTACATGTAAACAATCCATTTGTTAAAGAATCTAATGCTGGTCAGGTGAGGGGGGCGTGTTTTCAGAGATGCGATGTAATGGGGGGGGGGGGGGGAATTATATAATAAATAAAGTATAATCAACAAAAAGGAGAAAAAAACCAAACCAAAGAAAAAAAACCTTTATATGCCCCTTAACTTTCAAACGCTTGTTATAAATCGTATTAAAATTTTGACCAATAGAGTTTTCAGTTGTCAATTAACGGAATTTTGGGAAATTCTTGGATACCATCAATCTTTCACGCTGACGCTTTGAAAGAAGTCATTAAAACGTTTATTTCTCTGGCGTTCCGCAATGGTACAATAACTATACATCTGTTCAAGTCATTACACTATAAAAAATCTTACGGATTAATGAAGTCACAGGTTTTTTCTCTCGCTTTCTCATTTCGACAATGAAAAATGAGATCTGCTTCAGTTGTTTTTGCAATTTAAATCATTAATGATGCTGATAATTTACATAGGAGTGGGCGCTGCGATGTTACTAAGGAAAAATGATTTAGAAATACATGTATATACGTCGTGCATAGAAAGTTTCCCCAAATGTTAACTCTACTATTATAAATCGTTGAAATCAATATTTTCACTCGATCAAATTCTTTATTGCAAAATACCCTTGCGTATTTTAACGTTTATTTCTTGTCAAATTTCTCTTAGACTTTAATATATTTATTAATATATTTAATCTGTCCTGAAGCAAGCTTAAAAATTAAGAAATATACATTTTCTAAATTGGAAAAAAAAAATTGGGCGTGGCAATTGAAACTGGACACGTGTTTTAAAGGAGAGACTGATATTGATAAAAGTCCAGCTGTTTCATTGACAAATGATATCAATCTACACAGCCCGTGGGCCCGTAGTACATTTGTACACAGCTTGTATTTTATGTCCCGGTATGTCCGACATAGGAGTAAATATCGCTGTATCTTCTGTAACTAATGAGATCACAAATACAACATGGACAGTGTGACTATATACAGAATCTTAATGATTTCAAAAGGGAGGATTGGAAAGGGGATTTAGAACGTAGAGGGTGGGGGTGTAATTTTTATTTTAATCTGGGATGAAGTCAAATAATTAAACATTTTAACCCCCTCACTAATCAAACTCTCCTTTTTTTATTAGCAGCTTTAAGAAACTGGTAAAATTAAAAAAGGAAAGTATTTCAAAATGTCAATCTGATTGAGGAATTAAGGAGCAATGATTTCAAAGATTTAAAACTCATTCGTATTCCTTTGGAAAAAAAATGACAATGCCTATAATCACTTCAATTTTTTGGTGATGATCTTATTAAACTATCGTTTAACAGACCTTTAAATAGCATGCATGACATTCCAAAAGGACATCTTTGATTGAAAAACAAACAATGCAAACTTATCGAATAATCCCTTAAGTATGTCTGAGACTTAGTATGCGTAATCCCATTGACTTCTTCAGTATTCGAGACTTGGTTTGATATTAAGTACTGTAAACTTTGTACTCGGTTGGTCAGGGCGTACCGTCAGTCTTAACATCAACCCCCCGAATCTCGGTGTAAACTCATTAACATTTTGCTGTCGTGTGTGATTCATTACTTTGTAAATAATTACATAAAAAATGGAAATAGTGTGAACGAAATACAAGACAAGTCATTATACCTAAAAGACAGTAGCATTTTGATAATTTAATTTTTAAACTTCGTATCTTGGTGTGAAACTATAACTATAAAAACTTTTTTCAAATATGAAAAAAATACCACTTAGATTTCCTGCATAGAGTTGCAAGGACACTTCATTTACAAATCATAAATTTATGAATTGCAAATTACACATCGATGCAAATTTCGGTAAATAATTAAATGTCAAAGAGAAAAAAATGCGTTGTCAATATAAAAATGAGTAAACACTTACACATGATCTAGTCCCTCTGGATTAATATTTTCCTTCACTTGCAATAAATTTTCGTCATTTGGACCATACCCAATTTTAGTTTATATGAACTATGTAAAGAACATTAGCGGTCACTAAAAATGTCAGTCTACACTTTTTTTTTTCACCTGTGTTCAAGCGTCTGTGTGACAGGAATCAAAACATTTCAAGCATGGTTGATTTTCAGTTGTCATGTTCAATAGAACTCTTCAGGGTATATATCACAAGTTGACAAATAATGTTAATGCTTATTAACACATTTCATCCCAATTAATTAATTGTGATGCGTTCTGTCCTCATAAAACATGACATACAAGTTCTGAATGTTTACAATAGACTGTCGTTTTCGTTCATGTACATGTGTCAAGCAATTCAATTAGTGTCCATTATAAAGTATAAACCATAAAGCTTAAAAGGCAGTCATATGTGATAAAAATGAGAGAATAAAATAAACTACAGCATTGACCCAGATGGTTGTAGTTTGTAGCTTCTAGATTTTAACTTAAAGCAAATTTTACCACAGCAAAATGAATTTATTTCTAATGAAAACCGTAAAGAGAGATAAGCATTTTTGAAAGTATCCCTTTAGCTCAGGTCTTCGATCAATATTTGGCCAGTCTATACTTAAAGTTTTAACCTTTTAAATAAATCACTGCAGGGTCTAAACTTTCTCACGGTGTAGTGAACTCGAATAATGTCTATTTACACTTCCTGTATCGTGATTCTTTGTCACGATAACATTTTAGAAAAAAATGCAAGCGAGATGGAAAGTTGTTCTTCAAGAAACATTTACGAAGAAAAGTATTCCTCTTTTTCCCATTACTCTGGCGTGTTACACAATCAAAGAGTTTAATGGATCCATAATGACAAAAACAAATAAAGCAAGAGCCAGAAGGTCTGCTAATATTTGGATAATATCAAATAATATTTATTTCTAAATGCAATAATCAATTTTAATTGATTTCCAGCTTGTCCAGAGATAAAGCCCGAGTCCGACGCAGATTTTATCCTCAGTAGCTACAACAGAACGGTTGATACAGAGGTTCTGATTGGCTGTAAGAAGTTTGGCTACAGATTGGAGGGACCATACAATGTCACGTGTTTATCCAATAAAACGTGGTCACCTATACTCACGTCCAATTCTCTACAATGTAAATGTACGTATGAAAAATGAGATTTATACATATTCATTTTAAATTCTTCCATAAGATATACCCTCTTCCATTAATTTATACATTCTCCTTTTAACTGGTATACATTCTTCCGTTAAGCTATACATACCAACATCAAGGTATGCATTCTCCAAGGTACTGTTAGACTTGTCATCCATCTGTTCACCTCTTTGAAATTCTGCTTCATGGTGCTAAACATTTGCAAAGAGACTTGTAATTTTTCAGTATACATGTATGTCATTAAAATTTACCAAATTTTTGTACACCTTGCAGGAGAAAATTGAGAGAAATGGGTTTTTGAGTTGAAAGCGTCATAGAAAAACAATAACCTTTAATTCCACTTAAGATATTTTTCTGATCAAAGGTAACAATAACCTTAAAAGAGGAAGATTTTTTTTTAAAAAAGATATATTCGTTAACAGTGCATGTAAAAGTCAATTTTATTACGTATATAAACTCTTGAATTTTACACATTCACAATTTTTATCAAAAGAAGACTGAAAAATAAAAATAAGCAATTAAATACCTGAATATTAATCCCTTGTGTAAATTGTAGTTTAAGTTAACGAATTCACACCCGGATTTAAGTTGGTACAGATTGTTTCATTTTGATTTTCCCCACATAACAATGTTGTAAGTTCATTTTCCAAGTACGGCGGGTGTGACCGGTCGACAGGGGATGCTCACTCCTCCATGGTACCTGATCCCACCTCTGATGAATTTGCTCTGCTCCAATGTTCATACTGTTTAATGGACTTTTGAGATTGAATATTGTGCGATATCTTAACATACTCACGTACTGTATATATGCAATTAAATGAAACGTTAAATGGCTTTCCAGAAACAGTATACATGTATTTATTTTATTGAATTTCTGTTCCCTCTGTTTTGTATCTAGGGACGGGTGAGCTGAACATGTACGAGAAGATCGTGATAGGTACGGGGGCGGGGTGTCTGGGACTTCTCACATTCGGACTACTTCTGATCTGCTGCTGCTCATATATACACAACCAAAACCAGAAAAGGTAACATTAGATTAGCACCTGTAATAATATGTGATGACCTTTTCACTTTTTATTCCCAAATCCTTACATTTATTTGAATTAACAATGAAAATATAAGATTGAAATGAAGAAATGAATGAGATACATGTACCAGGTTTTTCTTTTTCAAAAAAGAATAAAAATGTTATATCATAAACTGAGAAATTACAACAGAGTTTCATACGGTGAAAATAAGAAATAAAGCATTTATCAGCAGAAGTTATCTTTCTTTAACTTTTTTATTCCTTTTAATAGGTATACTACGCTGTACTTTACTATACGTCTAGTTTTTAGCAGGGCGTATTGCTCAAAGAGCAATTGTCGGCTTATGTTAGCCTGTTCAAGGCAGGAAGTCCACCCCATAGTCGCCAAATAAAAGTTACGTGTAAAAATATAGTACTTACTCTCAACAGCTTATGAGATAATACAAACGCTAAATAAAGCAGCAAAAATAAAACGAAGTTTTATCTATACAAATACTTCAACATCAGTAGTAATGACTTTGAAAACTTCAGTCCTAAGTCAAACATAATAGTTCATTTGCGTAAGTTTTTTTTATTGTTATCGTAGCCTAGTTCTTTACAAAAACGAATAAAAGCAGGAGGGGGAACCAGAGTGGCCTGACGTTCGTTTAAATTCGGCGGTGCCAGGTTAACTCTGATCCTGATAAATTCGAACCGTGGTATTAGGATCCTTAAGCTTATTGTCTTATCATTTATATTGATATTTTGAAATAATTTTTTCAGAGATTTTTTTAAATAAGATAATTATATGTCAATGAAGCCATGTACCTGTTTTTAATTCTTTATGTAGCATATTCTTCCTGTGTCTGAAATTCTTGATATTTATCTTTTAAGGGGATGAAGGATGTATGGTCACGTGACTCAGTTGATTTACGTCATAATCTCTGATAAAATATGTACAAAACGAGATTGAAACCACAGTACTTGTATAATTTTTTTGACTGTTTGTTTGCGTTCACCATCTAGTATAAAAATATCTGGAAACATTCAAAATTTCTTGCAAATATTATCAAATTACGGAATAGATTAATCCACTCTGCCGTTTCCCTACTCTGCGCGTCCAGTGCGTCTTTGACGTCATAGTAGATCTCTTAGTTCAGTAAGATCATACACGGTAAAAACGGGTAGTATAAAATCATAAAAACGGGCCATAATTTGCACATGGTAGGGTATTTTGTAAATTTCAGAACGCAAAAAATATTTTTACATGGTTGTTGACGGAAAAGTTATGTGGGTTTGTCTTATTTCGCTTATTTCAGGAATGTGTGACGTCATAGTTGGGTTTTCCCGTTCTCGAGAAATGTAAACATGACACGTTTTTCTCATGATCATGACCCGTTTAACTTTGCCCCGTGCAATATTGAGCTCAGCTTCACCAATCGATATTTTTAGAGTTAATCAATACAATGACGACCTTGAACTTCGACGTAAATTTTCAAATATTGAATGATAGAATTTTTTGCAAATTAATTTTTTTATGGTTTAAGTTGTCCTAAAAAAGTCGTAAATTTCCGTCTCCAGATGTGGTGTTACAAAAGAATCTTGCTTTTCGAATTTTTAACCCTATTCATACACGGGCACTGGAAGTTAATGTTAATATATAGTATATGTATGTATATAAAAAAGAAGGGTAGGACACTCTTTTTGAGGCAAATTCGGGTTTGACGTATTGTGGGCCTTTCTCAGAAGACTTGACGCGATTAATCGTTCACAAATAACTTACTATCAATATATATACCGTTTCGTTCCGCTCCAATGCCGTCCCTTCGAGGCAAAAGATGTTTTTATAACTCCAAGTGCCTAAGAATTTCGCTAGACTGTCTTATTTCCGGTTTATTCAAACTGAATAAAAAGCTAAGTTCTGATTGGTCAATAACAAAATAAAATTTAGACAGCTGGATAGACGTGAAGCGAGAACAATTTGTTTTTCATGGTATGTTCAACGTTTGTTAAACAGTTAGTTGCAGTTTATATATTTTAGCCTTTTCAAAATAAATTTCTACGAGTAATAATGAATATATAGAAAAAGTTACGTTGTGTATGTGTATGACATTGACCAATCAGAACTTGTTTTTTTATTCAGTTTGGATAAACCGGAAATAAGACAGTCTAGCGAAATTCTTAGGCACTTGGAGGTATAAAAACATCTTTTTCCTCGAAGGGACGGCATTGGAGCGGAACGAAACGGTATATATATTGATAGTAAGTTATATGTGAACGATTAATCGCGTCAAGTCTTCTGAGAAAGGCCCACAATACGTCAAACCCGAATTTGCCTCAAAAAGAGTGTCCTACCCTTCTTTTTTATATACATACATATACTATATATT
>PRKT01000306.1:558700-594622 GCA_003671525.1 Saccostrea glomerata | reverse complement strand
CCCCCCCCCCCCCCATTAACACCTGGGGGACGGGTATAAGTAAGTGTATCACCCCATCCCCCCATAAACATCCGGGGGACGGGTATTATTAGTTACATAGTCTTTTAGTGACAGGGTATGGGATGATACCTGGTTAGTAAATTTCATACCTGGCGAGGCAGAGCCGAGTCAGGTATGAAATTAACTAACCAGGTATCATCCCATACCCTGTCACTAAAAGACTATGTAACGAATTTACCCCACCGATGAAACATTTACGTTTTAACTGTAGTTTATAAATGGTTTTCTCTGCTAAATGCTTCATCACGCTTATGCTGTGCCTATTATGACGTCACGTTTGTGTTTGTGACGTAATACATCGACCGGGTATAGATTTACAACTGACCGGGTATGGATTTACAACTGACCGGTATAAGTAATCCACCGTCTTCACGTGACAGACTTCAACCAATCGTAAGCCAGGATCTCACAGAAAAATCGTCAGAGGTGGGGAAAATATCACCCCATCCCCCATAAACACCGGGGGGACGGGTATAAGTAAGTGTATCACCTCCCCCTCCCCCAATAAACACTCAGGAAATGGGTATAAGTAAATGTTCCTATCACCCCCGTCTCAGTCAACACCAAAGGAACTGGTAAAAGAAAGTGTATCTATCTTAACCCAATATTCAGGGGGAGGGACGGGTATAAGTAAATGTATTACCTCCATCCCCATCAACATCCAGGAGATGGGTATAAGTACATGTACTTGTAAGTGAATCTATCACCCCACCCCAATCAACAACTAAAGGGACGGGATATAGTAAGACTAGTGTACAGCATATGTCACCCCACCCAAAATCATCACCAGGGAGGGGGGGGGTACCAGTAGGTGTATCTACATGTATCACCCCGCCAAAATCAACACTCAAGAAGACGTGTCTGAGAAGAAGCGATTTTAGCGAACTTAAACAAGTACAAGTGTATTTCAAATTGTTAAGGAGTATCCTGCTGATAAAACATGCATTAAACTATCAAATCTTTAGCATTATTGAATAATTTGAAAAGATAGCGTCGTAGAAGAATTCGTCTTAATGAGAAAAAAGTCATACTAAATATAACAGGAATTAAAGCAGCTATTTTTGGGGATTTTTACATGGAGAATGAAATCAATATAAAACTTCTTTATCAGAAAACTGGCTTTAAACATTTCTTAAAACGTGTATATATTAATTCAAAAATAAATAAATAAACTACAAGTAATCAAGAAGCAAATGGCTCAAAGGTGTAAGTGGACAAAAATAAGCATATTTGATGGATGATGGATTATATGATGTATAAAGCTAGAAATTTCCGAAAAATGGCGGAAACCTCAATTTAACATACAATGTATCATCTTTACAATTTTATTTGCAGGGGCTTTACTTCTTTAAATGATTATTTGTCTTGATGTATTTTGATTATTTACTTAGGAGACCACAGGGTGTTATAGATGATCCGGGTAGTTATCACGTGTACACCGGAAGGAAGGGAGAAACAGACGGGAAGTCAGCATATCACTATGAAAACCGAGCTTTCGAATCTCAGGATCCGAGTTATAACAGTTTACATCGGAAAGATCCGCCATATTGGTAAATAAACAATGTCAAAAAGCAGTAAATAAACTAAAAAGTGAATATATAAACCCTTTAAATATAAAGCAATGTGACGTACATTCAATGTTTTTTTTAAATTCGAATCTGATCTTGCAATACTAAATTCGCTGAGGAATGTATTCGAAAGAGACACTTAATTTTTGATAATGAAGATAACAAAAATAATCAATTTCTCTATATCCCCTTTATTTTGATTTGTTTGTTTGTTTATTAAAAAAAATTCAATAGTATTTATTTTTGACAGAATATTTTAACTGATCGTGCATCAAATATCTTCTTCGTCTTGAACTTGCTACAATTGAAGAAGTTGTTTTTAATGTAGTAAGGGTTTAAAACTTATAGGGTCAATCATTTATTTTTCTATACGTGAGTATATTATGTTTTGTTTACTGAAAATTATGGAGGTAAATACGTAACTAATCACACTATCAATGGGTGGTTTGATCACGAAGTAGTTTGATTTATATATTGAAGTTCAAGTACACATTTGCCATTTATCGAAGTTTTTACACTTTTGTCTTTTTGCATTAGGTATTTCTTCTCTACAATTATGCACAGTCTATTTTATTACACAATTATTTAATTAAATAATAGGATTTTGTTTTAGAAGTAGTATATTTTTAAAAATGATAAATGTATTGATCTAATTACAGATAAGTTGAAAAACTTTTCAAAATTGTAACAATTTGGGAATATTAGAATAATAGTTTATAAATTCAGTTTATAAGATTTAAGCTTTAAATTTTTATATCGGAAAACTTTTTTGCAGGAATGGTCAAATACCACGGCCACAGATACGAGACACTAGACATTACTACTGACTAATCATAAAATCTTATAGTCAAATGTACTCGTATATAGCGTCATAGTCACGTGACCAATGTAGCGCCAGGTATCGATGAAAGTGTCAACCGACCCTGGAAATTTGAGTGAATCAAATTCAGGGAAAATATTAAGGTGATATCTCACCATATCAGGAAGAGTATATAATAGGTGTAATCAATGTGTCTCCATGAGGCAGTATGAGATCAGTGCATTATTTTAAGTTAAAAATAAAACATTAAAATTTTATTTGAGGAAGCATGGTGTAAAACTTACATAAAATAGATTGTATGATTCTTTTTCATATAATAAATAGTATACACTACATAGTTGAGTATTTTGTGTGTGATTAAATGCTTATTCTAATTACCAAGTTCCTTTGTGTCTAGATCTTTAATACATGTACCACCGAATGAAAAATTTACTAAAGTTTACTATACTTTATTATAGTGAATACTTTGATACTTTGATTTACTATGATACTTTACCCAAAAACCTTTTGAAAATTTATGATCTTAATATATATATTAAATAAAATCAGCAGTATGTATTTTTTTTAAATAAAAAGAGGCCAAAGGTCCTTGAATCGCTCTTCTGATAAATTGTACAATCTATCACTTCTATTAGTATTGAAGCCTCTAACTCCAAATATCCCAATTAGACCCAAGATGCATCAACTGACAAAGTATGATGATTCTTAGCAAGTTAGGACTGAAGATATTTCAATATAACTATAACATACTTGTACCATAAGTAGGTCACAGCGACCTACTTTTTAATTGAAATTTTCTGAGGATGCATTAATTGACAAAAGTTAATGATTCTAGGCCAATAAATAACCGGTATTCAAAAGTAGGACACCCTGACCTAATTTTTGGTTGACATTCTTCGAAAAACCCAAGAATGCATCAAATGAAAAAGTTTGATGATTCTAAGCCAGTAAGTACCTAAGATACTTATATTTAGCCGTAAAATGTCAAAAGTAGGTCACCGTGACCTACTACTTGGTAGACATTCTCCAAAAACCCAAATCGCATCAACTGACCAAGTTTGATGATTATAATGCAAGAAGCACCTGAGATATTCAAGAGTAGGTCACTGTGACCTACTTTTTGGTCGACATTCTCCGAAAACCCAAGATGCACCAACTGACAACGTTTGATAATTCTAAGCCAATAAGTACCCAAGATACTTATGTAAATCCAAAAAATGTCGAAATTAGGTCATGATGACCTTCTTTTTGGTCAACATTCTCCGAAAACCCGAGATGCAACAACTGACTAAGTTTTGACAATTCTTTGCCAATAAGTACCTGAGATATTCAAATGTAGGTCACCGTGACCTACTTTTTGATTGACATTCTTTGAAAACCCAAGATGCATAAAATGACAAAGTTTGATGTTTCTAAGTCAATAAGTACCTAAGATACCTAAATATAGCCACAAAATGTCCGAAGTAGGTCACCTTGACCTAAAAGTGAAAGTGCTTTCAAAACTGTTAATCCTTCTAGTTGTGTAAGATTCCTACATTTCCAATGTCTTATCATTTTCTTAATGTTTATTTACTTCTGACTGAGATTCCTTGAAAGTATTTTCTGCAAATTTATATCAAATTCAATTCCTAGTAACCTTACGTTTTTCTTTCCCCACTCAAGAAATTGATTTTTACATATAACCTCATCACTACCTTTTTACTACTTATTCATATTACTTGTGTTTTATCATAATTTATGTGTTAGCCGGACTGTTTTGCAAAATCTCTAAGGGTACATAAACTTGATTTCTTATTGCCATCCAATATAAGAGAAGTGTCATCAGCAACCATTGAGAATTTCTTTTCTCCATCAATGAAATGTATACCTTTGATGTTTTTGTTATTTCTTATCTTTAAAATAGCAAGGATTTCAGCACATATCAAGAATAAGTATGGGGATAATGGGTCTCTGTGGCAACATCCTCGATGCAAAGAGAATGTTTCTGATAAATTTCCTCCCTGATTTACTGCTGAAGTAATTTTTGAATAAAATAAACTAACCCATTTCCTCATAGACTTTCCGAAATTAAAGAAATTGAGTGAATTTTGAATAAAAGCCGAAGAGACAGAATTAAATGTCTTTTCAAAGTCATCAACAAGAAGAAGACCTGGTATTTTTCCTTCTTCTGTATATTGCATAATGTCATAGATTAGTTTAATATTTTCAGCTATATTCCTACCCTGTATAAAGCCCATTTGATCAGGATGTATAATTTTATCTAGAAACTAATTCTATTCGCAATTGAACCAGATGCAATTTTATTAACTGTGTTTAAAAGAGAGATAGGTCTCCAATCTTTTAAAAAATGTTTAGGTTTGTCATCCTTTGGTAAGCAGGTAATGATTCCATGTCTCTGAGTTACACTTAAAGTATAAGTATCATGATCATATGCATATAACTAGGTTCTATAGAACTTGTTGTAACACTTGACTGTAGATTTCCTGATATAAGAAAAAAAATCTTATCTACTTTGGGACTCTTATTTCTCCAAGTGTATCTCAAAGCATCTGGATTGTTTTGTCTATAAATATCAACTAAGTTGTTATTTTCCATAAGCTCTATAATCCTCTGTCTTGCATTAGGGTTATTTATATGTTTATAATTATAGTAGTCTAATTTAGCACAGAATATGACATTTTCACAATTAGTCATTAATGTACTCACGTAATCTTTCATAAAAAGTGGGGATATCATTGTTTGGTCCATATATACAACATATAATAGAAACCTTTTTTCTTCAGCAGTAAAATCTAAAAGAAGAAAATTACCATCCACATCTCATTTTTCCTTAGACATTTTAACCTCAAAGTTATTATGAAATAAAATTGCTATACCTGTTGCGTTTGATGAAAAAGAACTAAATTAACAGTCAAAACCCCACAAGCTTCTGATTTCATTTTCTACTTCAGGTGTAAAATGAGTGTCCTGAAGGCAGTAAATATTATAATTCATTCCCCTTAGATAATTAAAAGTATCTCTCCGTTTGCTGATATACCTCAACCCTTGACAGTTAGCTGATAATATTTTCAAAAATATGATGGATAGTTAAGATGTTCATCTCTGATGAAACCTGGGTCTGCCGTCATAAAACATACTTAAGTCTGAGAATGCTCTCAAGTCTGAGAATTTTCTCAAATCCAAAATTCTTAGATACAGCGGCCGTCATAAAAAAGTTGAGAAAAATAAAATTCCTCAAACTCTTTTATTCTAAAATTCTCAGCTAAGTTATTCTTAAGAGTTGAGTTGAGAATTTTTTTTTTGAGAATTCTCAAAGTTTTATGACGGCGGACCCTGGAGCCTCTGTGCGAATCTTAAATAAACACAGCATTGAGTTGTAAAGAGAAAGATAGAGTAGAAAGGAAAGAAGTAGTAGGACAGGAAAAAGTTCGTAAAAAGGATTCAAACAGTTCAAAACTTGGCGAGCTCGTAAATTGTCAATGGGTCATATAGACCCTTTTCCTATGACATATTTTGCCTAGGAGGTTATCCCCTTGGCCGCCATATTGTAGGGCAACAAACATGTTCATGCACAATCATTCACGGTGAAAGTGAAATACATAAAGTTATTTTTAATCAGGTTTTCCATTGTAATAATTTTTGCATAATAAACTGTATTCTTAAAATTCCCATTTTGCGTTCCCGGTGATACAGAGAACAGTAACAGAATTCAACTTCCGTCCGGGTTTGTACTTTGGTCTTTCTATAAAATATTTCATTATAATGGCATGCCGAATAACGACAAATTGAAATAACTTTGTTTTAACAAACTTTCACAAGATGTAATGACAATTACTCGGTTTTATTTCTAGAAAATTCTTTTCTGATGCAAATTATATATATATTTGAAATTGGTTATCACCAACGTTATTACGCAATTTAAGATTTTTTCAGAAATTAAAATTTTTATGTCTCCTTTCTTTTTTGTTAATCTAAGCATTGAATATTATTTGATAATTTAATTTATTTGGAACATCAAAAAAGTCCAAGTATTCCTACATGTAAGAGAATTAAGAAAAAAACCCACCTTTTTATAGTTGTGAGATGGAAACGTCTTCAGATAAGTGTTGAAACAAACTTTAATGAAAAACTACTAAAAAAAAATAAAACTAAATTCGTAGAAAAATCCCGAGTTTTAATATATGACGAGGGTTGTCCAAGAAACACGCGAACTTTTCAAATATTTCCTAAACTATCGGATCAAAATTATTTTTTTGCCACAATTTTGGGGAATGATATTTGCGTCATTTTGGCAAAAGAAAATTAAGATTTTGACTTAACATGCATTCAGAAACAACATTTAAAGGGTGTTACATATCAAAAGTCGGCGCACATTAATTTTTTGACTCTCAAGATGTGCATTGACAGTGATAGGGAAATATAATATGATTAAAATTGAATTCTCAGAAACTGTATGGTCTATAGATTTCTTGTTTTGAAGAAATAAATACTGTAACTTTATAAATAAGAAAAATATGACGTAACATGCACGGGCACTATTAGTTAGATATTGTCAAAATCTGCGACGTTGGGAAAGACACAAATAGATGTACTAAAAATCTGGTTTAAAACATAGTTAAAGAGTTTCAAAGATTGATGAATCAGTTAAACGACAGAAGAGGCCTTTAGTAAATCTTTAAAAATGACAACTAAAAGGTCTCGAGCTGGACGTCATCAGTGAAGATCGCCGCTAACAGTGCGCACAGTTAGATTTATGACTGGAAAACTGTCTATCAAAAATAATTTATTCCTTGATTTATTTTTTTCTGTAGCATTTATGAAATGGATAACTCGATTACCAAAATAAAGTCAAAAGCAATTTAGAATTTATGCTTTACTTAATTTATTTTAAAGATGCACGTTCCCTGAACAAATTCAAAAATTCCACGAGTGACGTTCAGACGTCGTCCCCGACTGCTATTCTAAATGATTCGTTGATCAAAGATATAAATGTTATTTTTTAAGATATTTTATAGAACTTTCTGTGAATTATAAAATATATAACAAATATTCTAATATATAATTATAAATAATATACATATTATGATGTATACCAGTTTTCAACTTTAAGATATTAGTGAAACAATAAATTTTGATATTGAATATTTCTTGGACAACCTTCGTATTTTAAAAATTACAATTGCTTAAAGTAGAACCTACATCGTATGACATCATAATTATTGAATGCGTTTAACCTGTGCTAGATCCATTATTACGTCATATTTAATTCAATGTCACTTTTCCCGTACTTTACAGCTTCAAAAGAAATGGTAGAAAATACTGCATTTTGAAATTCAGAGAATTCAATTTAAAACCATGCCAAAATATTCTTAATGCAATTCTTAATGCAATATATATATTTTTGATAATAATAATAATATATTTCTGGAGATAGCTGTGGGCACCCTTCATTTACTAGATATTGGCTTTAATTAAGTTGACAAATCCATTATTATCTTGTGTAATGAAATTATAATGTATACAACTTATATCAATGAAATGTGTCTAAGTCAAATATTTACGTGTTGTAGATCCTGTGATCTTGTGTACATTTTTTGTGATATTTATCATGAAATGAAGTGCATTCCTTTTCATAATTATTGTTACTTATTCACATTTGTGGTGTTTGATCACAATTTTTTTTATTAAATATAATCTTTTTAAATAAAAAAGAACAATTTTTGTTAACCATTTTTAGTCTATAAGTAACCCCAAACAGTCATTTAATAATTGAATCCCGTGTAAGTGCAAAAAGGTCAAGAATAGAAGCATCGGTAAATAACCTATCTCTCATTATTAGTTAGAGGCGAAAGTTATATATTTTAATCACATTTTGTAATCATTTAAGGAATGTTTGTCAGTTTTGTGTGAGTTATTGGTGTGTGAATCACACAGACTTGTCACGTAGGCACATTTTATGAAGCGCGCTAGCGCTTCATGAAATATATGCCTACGTGCAAGTCTGTGTGATTCACACACCAATAATTCACACTAAACTGAAAAACATTCCTTATATTTACATTTTAGATGTTTGGAAGCAACTGAAATATACTAAATATTTGAATTTCTCGCTGTCCTATATCGCTGTATTTTTACTTCATACAGCTTCATGGTGACATCACGTTAACGTACGTTTCTCGGTGTACTTTTCTACGCGTGAGTATACACAAAAATGACTTTCAAATCAATTTCACAGTTGGCTTAGTAGAAAAACACAGCAAATGTAAATATTTGGGTATGTACTTCATCATATTAAAGATTGAAAACGTTGTGACAAAGACTTCTGAAAAATATTTACATATGTAGGGTGGGAAATTGTCTTGAAGAATAGAGTTCATTGGCCTATTTCTTCTTTAAATGTGGACTTATCTTTTATGTCAATTGCATAAAAAAACTATTCTTGAAAAATATTGCTTAATATTGTTCCGTTAATAAAGTCTATAAACGACGATGTTTGAAGAGGTATTTTGTGATTTTTCATATTCCCTTCTTGACAAGAACCCCTAAAAATAACTGTAAATGTGTAGTCACAGGCTGTACTACATTTAAAAACAAGGAAACATATCATGAGCTTTTAACTGATTAATAAGCAAGTACTTTTTATCATTAATAAAAGTTTGAAAATCTTGTGACAAAGACTTTTCCGATATAGGTTCTACCTTAAGCTTCATCTTAAAAAAACGTGTGCATGACATTTAAATACTATTAGAACATTTTTGTGACGTCATCTTTTGTTAAACTTGGTTCAATGAAATTGTTAATGTCCTGCACCCCGTCCAATAACTTACTTATAGGTGTCCGTCCAGTAAGATTCAACGCGCCTCGGTTCGTCTAATATCTGACATAATGGACCGTTTTCGACTTATAACCATTACACAATGCGTTTGAATATATCGATTTAAAAATAAATAATTTCATGCCAAGGAATCGGTGTCTTGTCGTTTTCTCTATTTGTTTACATGTGTTTTGTTGTTAGGTTAGTAAATATAAAAAAGCATTCATTTTACTTTTCTGATTTCTGGAAAAAAAACCTTGAGTGAAATTAGAGGAACTGTGAGTAAAGATTTCATTAAATGATACCCTCGCATCCAATTTGAATATGCATGTAATTGCAGTGTCCATGTTTTGTTATAGGAAAAGCAAAACATGTGTCGGTACAAAAAACAAAAAAGGTGGAAAATGGCTTTATGAAATAAATATTCTCTGAAATTCCCATCAAATTCAGTGGTATAAGAGAAGTTGCTGATCAGATATGGGTACCCCAAAGGGTAACAGACGGACATACAGACGGACGGACATCCCGATTATTATGAGACATCACCTAAATTTTCCAAATATGTTTGCAATTGAAAGGTTGTTTTTTGTATATTTAGATACAGTTAAAAAATAAACAACAGCAAAAAAACCTAAGGAAACAAAGTATTACAGAAATAGGAAAAAAAAATTTTTTTTCCATATCTGGATAAATACGGTCTTAAAGAATATTTTTGTGGCATGTAATTTATCTAGTATGATTCCACTGAATTTCTTCTATTTTTGTAATGACCACATTCCAGTTTTGTTTTATAAGTACATCTTTATGATCATTGGGAATTTACATGCCTCAAATATTTTTACTTTTTTTTCTTTTTACAAAATACCAATCCAATTTCAAAAACAAAATTACATAGGAAATTTTACAATGGAAGTTTCCTCAGGAATATCATAAAAGTAGAATTTAATTGCTTCATATATCAGCTTAACCAAAGGGATCAATAATGTTCCTTGTACAAAAAGGAAGGATATATTTATGAAGGGCTACTTTCCCAGAGCTGTTAATCTTCAAGCCAAATTTTAGGATAATATACAACGTTGAAACCATTCAACACGCTTGTGTGTATGATTTCTTCTTTAATATATTTCGTATACAATTTATAACCATGTTTCAATGCATATAAGAATACAAAAATTTTTTTATTTAAGGCAAAACATTTTACAAGCCCGATTTATTCATTTAATAAGCACAAATCGCGGAAGTTGTATTAAAAAGATTGTTGGGTTTTTGGATTGAGTTTTTGATTTATCTATGTAGTTTTTGTCATCTAACAGTCTTTTTGAAGTCCCATGTTTACCAATTGCGCCCCGCTATAAGCAGATCTAATTTCATATTCATATGAAGCAGAATTTGTTCAGAATCTCTAAAATGAAAAAGGGAAAACACATGCTTTGGCCTTAAACTCGAAATTTATATATAGCTACGGTGTATAATCAATTAATAATTGTTAGTTTCATTCTAATGCCTATAACTGTATCCCAGTTTACTTGAAATAAAGACACTGCAGAGTCTGATACATAAGTTTTCATATTTAAATTACATATATTCTCGAGAAAGACGTAAATAGTAATTTAACAAGAAAGGTCCATGATAAACGTGATGACGTTTACTTTACTTTCCTTACTTATGCAGCAATAAACCTTTACACCTGCATATGGAGTGTATATTTCTCAATTGATTCGATACGCAGGGGTATGTCTTACGCATGTGCAATTTCTAAAACGAAGTATTTAACTGACAAACAAAAATATCTGCAGTCTCGCGATCGTTTAAAGTCTTCATTTCATAGGTTTTATTATCAATACAATAACTTTTTCACCAATTACAATCTATCATTAAATCAAATGCTAACCGACGTTTTCAAAACAAAATAAGTACGGCTTTTTTCTGTTATCACCCAAACTTAGGAAGGAGCACATGGCGGGTGTTACCGGTCGGCAGAAGATGCTCACTCCTCCATTGCCCTGGTCCCACCTCTGGTGTTGTAGAGGCTGCTCATAGTTTTTATTCTCTAATGGACTTATGAGCTTAAATACTGTTTGTTATCTCAACATATTTCATAAAATAAGTAATATTTAACACTGCAAAATTTAAAACTAATTTGTTTTTTGAATTAAAAAACCCTAGACAATTTTGCAGAAGTGTTGGCGCAGAAAAAAACCCTCATGATTCACTCTCATGCTATTTAACATAGATCGGTAACTATAAACTTCATTCAGACAGCCGCTATTTTACTTTAAAAAAATAAGAATTCTTTCTATTTCAGAAACTTATTTTGCTGTTTGGTTCCCTCATAATATATTAGGATGGATCATATACCTCGACTATCAGAGGCGGTGTACATGGGACTTTGTTATGAAGTAGGGAGTCCTACAGAGATGAAATTCAGAAGAGAAGTACAGCGAATTTATGAAATTTTAAAAAAAGAATTATTTATGAAGTATGATTCACAGTACATGACCATTGGGGAGCTACGTGAAGGATTCAGACGAAATTTTGATTTAACTTTAATGTTTTGGAGTAGAAAGAACAAGATAATATGTGAATCATCTCAAATCAGTCTCTACAGTACCCCCCAAAATACTGTGATTTTGATGGAGCCTGAAGACTCAACCCCTGGATTTACAAAACTAAACTTGCCGGTTCCAGCAATTGATCCTTGTATACGTTTCTCCACTGAAATAAGAAATAACAAGTCTTATATCTCAAGTATCTTATTCCACAACAACGCATCTCGTTCCTTTCAAACGTTTAGTGCGTTACATCCTTTTTCTGGTTCGTTTAGACTTCTATCTTCACATTCCGCAAGCCGAAATATAAAACATGACATTTTAGTCTGTTTTCGATCACATCACTGGCCTACAGACGCAATTTCCTGGATACAGAGATGTCGTCAACAAGGTTGGCCGTCCGATATAATTATTACGGAAATACTAGACGGAGGATATCATGTTGTTCCTATCGGAAGCACACCTGAAAATGGACTAGAATGGCGAATCTCTCTCTCACTAGCCGAACAAAAACTGGTTCATTCGATGAATCACTGTCAGTTTTTATGCTATAGTATCTTCAAGTATTTTTTGAACGAGGTGATAAATTGCCCGAAAGACATACAGACTCTTTTTTCATCCATAGCTAAAACAATCGTTTTTTGGGAAATTCAGACAGATATCCCCTTGCTTTGGTCACCTGATAACCTATTATCTTGTTTCTGGAAATGCTTTAAATTGTTTATATACTGTGTTTATACTGGAAAATGTCCAAACTTTTTTATTCCGCAAAACAACATGTTTAGATTGAAAGTCGTAGGATGTATGCAAGCTGCATTGTTCAGTGAGTTGTATAATTTATATTATAAAGGAATATCATGTCTATTATTAAGTCAAACTCTGAGACCCTATCTCAGTCAGGTAGTATTGAACAACACAATGGGTGTATGTACAGTGGAGAGCAGTATTATATCTAGCGCTGAGTTAGATGTCAGTTTTATGCATGAGTTATTTCCATTAACCATGGAGATTTCTTCCCTTCGAGATTTTGAAGCTTTAATGAAACAGTTTAAAAAAGAAATCAAAAGATCTTTGTCACCATATGAGAGAGTGACATTACAGTATGTGGTGTCACAATTGTTTCGAAGCACTGCCATGTTGATAAAAAGCTGTAGTACATATTCACGTAAAATTTGCAACAAGGTTTTTTACAAAGCAGATAAAGTATCTGCATTGATAAAACTGTCTTGTTCAATAGGTCCAGTGACAGAAATTCTATATCTTGCTATGTATTTCTACAGAACAAGTAGGTGCGAACATTCGCTCTCATGTTTACAGAAAGTACGAGAGGAATTATCATTACTGTACAATTGTCTTGGTAATTTAGATATGTACAGATATAGCTTAGCAGGTATGTCCCTAGGTAATAGAATACGGAAATCTCTTGTGACACACGTTGTATTACATAGTAAGTATAACTACATCAATGAAATAGTTTTAGAACAGGAAGAAGTTCAGAGAAAAGGAATAGGTTTATTATGTATTCCACCTCTGGTCATGTTACAAATGTTGTTTGTACTGAATTATCACAGACTGGGTGACACAGTGACGTCACAACAATCTCTACAGGATCTACAGACCCTGCTGCTCTATAATAATGGGGTTTATGTACCTCATAACCTCAGAGATATTTCATGGCAAATACTGGGAATCTGTCAACTAATATGTGGGGACTATTTTGGATCATTGGAGTCTTACCAATGTTCGTTGAAATATCCCTTTCATAATATTCAGGATGCAACATTGCTAAGAATAAATTCAATTAATCATGTTTTAAATTAGTATGAAGTAGTATGTATCTTTCGAATACAGATCATTATATATATATATACATATATATGTTAATCAGTGGTATTTTCTTTGAAACTTTAAACAGTGAATAAATTGATTTATGCATTTTATTGTTTTTTTTCTTAATTAGACAAATTGTAAACATAAAAAATGAATAAGAATTGAACTTTTACAAAGTTTTTCTCAAAATCTGTACCATTTGAAACAAGATGTGTTTGTTAAACCCCAATGCCCTCGTATGACAACATAGCGAAGATTACACTTTTTTAAAATGCAAATTTAATAAATTGGTAACAAAAGTAGTGTATTATCACTGGAAATACAATTGTGAGATATGAAAGTAGGCCAAGGTTAAAGTATTTTTTCATGAATACGGAAATCTCCGAGGTCAAGGTGAAAAGGTCAAGGTAATTGGTATCCTATAAAAGGACTTGCCACAAAGAATACATTTGTGAAGTATGTAATCCTTAGCTCTAACCCACCAAGAATTATAGTAAAGGTTAAATATTTTATAAAGTAGGTCTAACTCCAATGTCAAGGTCAAAGGGTCTTCCGTTCAAATTAGAGATCTTGTCACAAGGATTACGCATGTGAAGTATGAAAGCACTAGCCCTATAACCCCCTGAAAGTTATGGTTCAGGTTTGATTTTTAAAAGTAGGTCAAACTCCAAGGTCAAGGTTGGAGGGTCAAAATTCTTGGTATCCAATGAAGGGCCTTCTCACAAAAATTCCATATGTGAAGTATGAAAGCACCAGTTTCAATCGTTAAAAAGTTAGCCAAGGTTAAAGCTTTTTTTATAAGTATAAAAATCTCCAAGGTCAGGTTGTGATGTTGGTCAAAATATATTTAAAAAAATAAATTCTTTAAAAGTTTTTCAATATATCTTCATTTTTTTTAATATGTGTTAGGTGAATGTGTAGACATTGTTCTAAAATTTACTTGATGCCTAAAATTATAATTCCTATCATAAAACAGACAGGGAGTATTGGGGAGTTGGGTAAACATTTTTTCAATTAAGTATAAAATAATTTTTCTGGTTGATACAAATGATACTACATGCCTGTATATATTTGTATATTCTTGCCTTTTAATAGTTGAATTTTTTTTCATTTCTTCAGTTTATTGTTTATTTCTTCCTCAAATGGACCTAACTTCTCCCATAGTTTTATTCATTACATCTGATGCATAAGCAACCCTTTTCTGAAGAATGTTGCTTAGACTGTAAGCTATAACAGAGACCTAAACAATGTCGATGGCAATATGCAATAGCTACCACGGGCAGTTTAAAACCTGGGGTAGGAAAAAAATTTACAGACAGATACCTTTGACACGAATACATAATTATCTCACCAGCATGTCATTGTGCAACAAAGTCGTCAGCATTTTATTTGTCCTTTGAACGGGTGAAACGTTTTAAATGGCACTCATATCGATGAATTTTACACTAAACCAAACTATCTTCTCAGATCTAGCTTTATTTACCCGCTGTTTTAAAATCTTAAAACCGAGTTCGTAAATTTGAAATCTCGATCCCGACTCAAATTTGACATCGGAAAGAGAAAAATTGTTTTATCTTTTTTTCTGAAAATTCAAAACCTTGAGCGGAGGGTTTGTAAAACTGAAAATAAAATAATTCCTGGCCTTAAATACGTAATGCATATGTAATTAGATCATTAGCATATTAACCAGGGGCAAAGGATAACATGTTTAAAGAATTCATGTATTTCACTATATAATCATTAGAGCCCCAGCCGCCTAAAACAAGAACCCCTGACCCTGGGGCCATAAAATTCACAATTTTGGAAGAGGCACTCTTGCTCATCATAATTAGTTCTTAGTTAGTTTATTTAATACCCAGGAGCAGAGAAAAAGATTTTCAAAGAAATAATGCATTTTCACTATATAGTCAATAGAGCCCCGCCCTAACACTAGAACCCCTGACCCTGGGGCCATAAAATTCACAATTTTGGTGGAGGCACTCTTGCTCATCATAACTATGTACTTAGTTGGTTTATTTAATACCCAGGAGCAGAGAAGAAGATTTTCAAAGAAATAATGCATTTTCACTACCTACTTATTTGGCCCCGCCCTAGCACTAGAACCCCTGATCCCAGGGCTATGAATTTCACAATTTTTGTAGAAAATCATTTCTGATTACAATCATGCAAACAGTTTGACTGCTTGATGTCCAGGAGTAAAGAAGAAGATTTTTAAAGATTGCATTAATTTTAGTGATTTTGGCCCTGAGTTTACTCAGGTGACCTAAAAATACACATATGAAGTATAAAAGTCCTTATACTAGTATTCACTGTTCAAAAGATACGACCAAAGTAAAAGTTTTTTTTTGTGTAAAGGTGGGCCAAACTCAAAGCTCATGATCAAGGTCAAAAGGTCAAATTGAGGATACCCAAAGAAAGGTCTTGTCACAAGAAAGAGGTAAAGCCACGAACCATCATATTTGGCCCTAGGTTTTTCACAAAAATCGAGTTTCTATTCATGGTCAGTATTATACGTTACTTATTAGAGGAGAACATACTTCTTTTCCTTACGTAACTCATTTTGTTAAATAATGCGCTGTTAGGCACGTGCGATGGTTTGAAAATGCAACGGTTTCATAAAAACGTTCAAAAATGCCGATTTTTCGACGGAATTTGCCAAAATTAAGTGTGGCTACAGTCAAGAACAACTTTCATACTTACCATGTGTATAAATATTGCTGATAAGAATCTACACGCTTAATATAATCGTTGTTCATATGTGTGGCCAATATGAAATATGACGCAAAGATTCACCAGTTTTGTTAATCATTCGGTTATATTTGGTTTATATAACAATAGTTATATAAAAATTATACACCATACATTAAAACAATAGTCAGTAGTTCGTTTGAAAAGATGTTTGTGGAGAGGCATGATCTTCGATTTATATTATCTGAATTCAAAACTCGAAAAACATATTGATGAGTTACATTTCTCTTCGAACATGACGTTAAAAGTAATACATATACGTCAATTGTAACGTCATAAAGACTGTAATTATTTTAGATGGTGCTCTTTCAAATTATTGATTTTTTTTTCAAGATGAATCACTTAAACTTTACTCGATGATATCATTAAATTATCAACAGAGCTCTTCATGTATTTCTATTATCGCCAAGTTCACCCCTTTCAATCGCATGTTTTCATTCTAAAGCTGTACACTATTCGTTTTTATTTTTTTTTTATTTAAGGATACTATTGTTATTCTAAGGACAAATCTTAATACTGCTTTACATGATTACTAGATTACTAGCTTGTAAATAAGTGAAACAGACTCGGATCTACAAATTTTATTCAAAACAGGGGGGTGAGGAGGAAAGTAAAGAGTTGTTATAACGTACGCTTAAAGAAATATAAACAGATCAAGGTTGTAGTATCGTTTTATAAGTGGGAGAGTCATCAGACTGGGAAAAATTATGGACTAAGTACCTGAAAGTTTTTGAGAAAGAAAGGAAAATAAATCTAAAATCTCTGAACCCGCGTAAATCCAATTTTGTTTTCACAACTGAATTTCTACATATATTACTACATGAGATCATCAAAACAAGTGCCGTCAAACGTCTTTGACTAAGAATCTCGAATGAATTTCCTGTATGCATAGCAATGTACATTACCCTCAAGCTTCTATATACCGAAGGGATACATGTAACACTTGACGATAAAAAACGTGTGAAGGTACGTCGGCAAAATGATATCCTTCCATATGTACAGCAAGTCCGAGAATATATAATTTTAACCCAAAAGTCCATACAATATTACACATGATAGGTAACAATTACATGTATATACACATGGTAATGATAATTACGCACAGCCCTTGTGTTTTTGAATGATCACACAAGTAGCACCGGATATTAAAACAGTCTATACTATCATTTTCCACCCCCCTCCCTCCCAAAAAAATTGAAAACTTAATCATTTATTCTCAGCTGTTTCATGACTTTACAGATTAATCAATACTGTGGATACAGCTAATATTTACACCGTGAATAATTTCTCTCATTTTAAAAAGTTGCTTTCGATTTAACAAGACAATATTACAGAAATTAGACACTTTTTTTTATCAAAGCAAAAACTGGTTAGCTATTTTACTCAAGATTGATGTTAACGTCATACCGTTACAATATAAATGTGTACGAGGGTTGATCCAAAAGTAATGTCACTGTGTCCATATCTTTAGTATTTGGCGTCATATTATCATATACAATATACCAAAAGATGCACAATCATTAATCCAATTAATATTGAAATTTTCATCTAAGAATGTTTAAATGAAATTATTTTATAAACGTTTAAAAGAAAGAACATAGTGGGTGTCGCCGCGTCACACCCAAACGTCACGAATTAAAGTGTACTTTTTAAGAATGAAAAAGACAAACATATTAACTAAGCATCTTTACAAAGCACCTAATCTCCCAAAATTTTAAAAAGACGACATTTACAATATTTTCTAGTCTTAAGTTGAAAATTAAATGACACCATTGCTATTTTTATCATACACATTGATGTTTTACTTTAATGCATTGATCAAAGGAAATGTCGAAATTGAAGAAAATCGCCACATTAGTGACAACAAACTGCAATGCATTTTTGCTTTAAAATCGGGAAATCGGCAGTAGAGACAGTTAGGTTGATTCACAAGTCTTACAGAGGAAAGGATGTAAATAAGAGTTGTTGAGATGCATGGTTTTACCGATTTTGGATGGTTGATGGGTCATTGATTTCTCAGCAGATGACAAGAAAACCGAAAGATGGGAGGGTGGACGGAAACGTTCAATTGCGTGTGACGTTGTCAAAAAGACAGACGGTTAAAATGGAATGTAAAAGTATAAGTTTGTTTAATGCAAATAACACATTTTTACTGAGGAATTAATGATGGAAAATTGAGCGTACGAGGGGTACTAAGAATTCTTTTCAAATTGAAATCTGTGAATGTGTTTGTGAATCTCAAATTTTTATTTAAAACGAAGGGAAGTGTTGAAAAGGTATGACGGTGCGTATTCGTCATAAGTATGACGTTATTTAGGTGCGGCGACTACCATAATCGCACGTTATATGTAATCCGATATCTTAAAAAGTATAAATTATGTTGAATTGAAATTTTCAAGTCTGATCTGAAATAAATGTAGCTTTCATCATTTATAATTTTGTTTGTTTACGTTGACTGATAGCAGTTTTATCGAAGTCGTGACATTACTTTTGGATCAACCCTCGTATATATGACGTCAAAAGTCATGACGTTGTACATGTAGAATTCCATTAAAAACAATACCAATTTCAAACGACTATAAAAGGAAAACTGGTAAAGATATCATTAAAAAATAAATTGTGTTATAACCCAGAAAGTCTAAACTATCACAGAATAAAATTTCATTTATTTTGGTGACAGGGCATATTTTTGCACTTCGTAGCTTTACCTCTTTACATATGAAATATGAAGTTCATAGCTCCACTAAATCAAAAGTTATGAACAAGGTTAAAGTTTTTGCGGACAAAGAGAAAGACAGATAGACAGACAGCTAGACAGACACAACAAAAAACTATATACTCCCCATACTTCGTTTAGGGGGCATAAAAAAGTATGTATTAATTGCACACAAAAATATGCGTTCTTCTCATCTCAAAATATTACTAGCCGTGTGTTCGAAATTCCTAACTCATGTTTTTACTATACCCATAACAAAACATTCATTATAATACTAAATAATAATAAATTTTATACAGTGCCTTATATTATGTGAACTCTAAAGTACTTTACATGGATATAAAATCTTCGTAAAAAGAATTGCATACACTTATAAAAAAGCAAGAAATTCTTTTAAAAAATCATTTTAAATCAGGCCATATTTATAAACATTTTCCATTTCAAATAAAGGTCTTTTTAAGGAGGGACCTATCTTTGTGTGAAATTTCCAAAACTTTGACATTTCTTTCCTTGTCACTTGCTTAAATTTTTTAGGCATTACAAACAATACCTAGACATGTCAAAAACTAAAAAAAGATTTTTTTTTTCAGACATTTTTTTCTGCCAAAAATTTGGTAAAAAAACAAAAAAATAACATCACATTCAAAATCAAAATGCATTTTAACAATTTAACTTGTATCTTCAAAATGAAGGCTCACTCATGTAATTCTTCTTGGATAATAAATTTTTATCGGGCACAAAGTATGCATCACCTCATTTTTCTTGCCAGCATGCATAATAGTTTATATCGTAAAAAGTCTTTGTGTGAAAACGTTGTAATTCATAATTTTCTGAATAAATGAATCATCTTTTTAATTTATGAAGATAAAAGTATACCTTTATGATAAAATTAACGAGAAATAAGTTTTCTTTAATTTTCGCAAGCTCGTGTAATACATACTGAACTTTTAGCACTAAGATAAAGGTAAGTGAGCACTGACGAACATCTGAATTTCAAACTTTTCTATGGAAATCAAGTATTCTGTTGAAATTAGTAACAACGTACACTGATTTAATCTTTTTTTCTTGATTCCATCATTGCCCCCCCCCCCCAATATATGTATATGGATTTGTACATCTCTTCTAAAACAATTTTTGATAAAAAAAAAAGCTGGAATTTATGTTTTGTAATTTTTGTACATTTTTCTTTTAATAATGCAAATATTTTGATATCTTTTCAAAAACCCTGATAAAGCATGCTGATTTTTTTTGTCTAAGAACATGTAACGGTATTGTAAGTTTAAATTTAGAATATCTTGAAAAATTATCAGTAGGTGAGGTACGTTGCCTTTGTAATGATTTTTAAATGTTCTTTTTGTAAATTGTGTACGTTATTGACTATGAACAATGTTAAACCCATATCACAGTTTCAAAAGTAAACAAGTATTAAAGAAAGTATTAAAGAAAAGTCGCAATTGTAACGTCAAATAACGCTGCTCTGACGTAGAACCACATAGGTTCCCCATCTGTCAGTTATCTTTTAAATACTTCCCATTGTTAAACTTTTCGAAGTTCTAATGGAAGCTGATTCCAAAGCATTGGAGCAACCCTAAGGAATCTACGATCAATGTACGTCTTTGATTAGACTTGTAGCACAACCAACTGGTTTGACGAAATCATGGGAACTGACCTCATGGGTAGGAATTCGTTAACTAAAACTGAAATATAAGTCGGTGCTTTGAAAAAATAGACACATAGTTTGTATTGCACTACAAATTTGACAGAAAGCCAATTATAAATACAGTATATAACCGTTGTAAATAGACCCCATTGGGCTTGAAATCAATACGATCAGAAATGTTGCCTCATTTGTTCAACACGAATCGTGCAAATATCAAAATAAGAAAAGTTGATGGAGGTCAAAGAAATATTTTAAATCAAGCTTTTGTACAGTCAGGATAAGAATTAAGATTAGCTATAGTTAATCTAAATTAAAGGACAACTTTTTTATGCGCAATAATTATAGTTTTTTTCTAACCGTTTGCTATAGCAACCGAACATATTGTCTGACCAGATATTAATAATATCGTATATTGCCTAATTAAATGTATGTTATTTTACATCCCATTCGAAAATTTTTCACTCATATAGAGAGGTCACCATATACTTAAGAGGGGCTTTAAGTTGTGACCTATACTCTACACTCTATCAAGGCCATTGAGCAGTGAGGATAGTTTATCGTGTCAAAGCCTGGCGTGACAATCTTTTAGGGTCTTTTTCGAAAGAACTGCAATTATATCATATATGGACACAGCGAAAAATATTCAAACTCAAATGACTATAAAACAACGCAAAATAGGAGCGGGGCATTCATGGACCTCCAAAACATGTTGTAGAGTCAGGTGCCATAGAGGAGAAACTCTCCCTAGTGCTCCTTTTCATGATCGGTAATTAACGGGAAATTCCGTCGTCAAGTCAATGTGTAAGTAATAGGCTAATTATAAGTATGATTTCAACATTTGACTCGATGATAAATTGTATATGCTAACAAAGTTCATTGTATCGACCAGGCAAATTACAAAAGGATGACGTTAATCGAGACTATTTTTGTTTCATAAACTTGTTTCTTAATAATTTATTTACTTTTGAAAATTTCACATGCTTTTGTGTATCTAATCAACTGAAAGATAAAAGTTAATAAAGGCACTGTATCATAAGTAAGGGAAGATGACGAGTTACATGTTAAAGTCATCACGTTATCATGGAACGTAGTTGTACGTGTCAGATTAAAATTAATGTCCTTTTCATTGATTGATTGATTGATTGATTGACTGTATATTGTTTCACATCCCATTCGAGAATTTTTCATTCATATGGAGACCTCACCGTACACTGGGGAAGGACTCCAAATTCAGACCTATTTTTGGCACTTAGGGTCATTGAGCACTGATAGTTCTTTATAGTGCCAATACCTACCGTGACACAAGGCCTACCTATTTTTAGGTAATGTCCGAAGGATCCGCGACTTTCACATCTAATGCCTAGCGCATGGCGAAGGAACGGTTACCACCTATGTTTACGTCTTAGGTTTGACGCTGCGCCACGAACGAGAATCGAACCAGGGCCTCCCGATCACGAAGCGAACGTTCTACCACTAAGCTACCGTGACCGGTACGTCTTTTGAAGTAAAATATACAAATATGAAACGGATGTGTCAGACTCTGTAGTATCTTTTATCTCAGGCTCACAGGGATATATCGTTTTGACATAAGAATGGAAATAACAGATGTTTATTGATAATACATCATCGATATATCTTAATGTCGAGTTGAAGACCTCATCAAGCGTTTTCTTCTTTTCACGCATAAGATTTTGGAGAAAGTCTGCTTCTTTTTTATGTCAACTTCAAAGTACTTTTGTTTACAATCAGAATGTATTTTTAAAAATTATTTTGCAAATGAGCAATGGCAAAATTAGAAAAATTTACGAGGTTCCTTTTTTAATGATAAAGTATCTTTCAATGATATCAAGAAGCATGGACTTCATATATAATTCATCGTTGGGAAAGGCTGTGTATGAAGTTGAAAAGACGTAAGTTTTTTAACTCTTTTTTTTTAGAAACATCTTGTGATTTCAAATTATCCAAAAGTTCCTTGGACTTTTTAAGCATTTGATGATGTATGTGTTGATACATTTTCGTCAACAAAATGTAAAAATTATCAAAGTTATTTATACCCTTTTTTAGAAAAAGAGAAATCCTTATGTTTAGATATAGAATTATGTTTTCGGTATCAAAATGTTTAGTCTTTTACACTTTTAATTGTTTTGATACTGAAAATGATAAGACTTATGTTATGGCAATTTAAAAAAAAAATGAATTAGGAGAAGACTTAATTGTGGATTTCGTGTCTCATTTTTATTTTTTACTTTTCAATTACATATGTTCAATTCACATGTTTCTACTGTATCTATTATTGTGTTGGAAAATGTACACATAACACTATAATAAAATATTTCTTTCCTTCCTTATTCCATTCTTCTGGGTCAATATTGTTTTGAGAGAGAGAGAGAGAGAGAGAGAGAGAGAGAGAGAGAGAGAGAGAGAGCACGGCAACTTGGCACTGAATGTTGTGGGGAATTGTAGGGCAAAATCTTAATTTTATAATTAAGAAAGAGATAGAATATAAATCAAAACTGAGACAAAAGTACACACAAAAAATACTTATTATAATGATTTCTTTCCTGTATTGTACCAAGTGCTCACAGAAATTTGTTGAATAAACATGTCTGCTATTGTTGTTAATTAAAAACTGTTTTCTTCGATATAATGTTTAAGAGTCAATATTAAACAAGGCACAGATTGGTTTTGAATCTCTAGGTGTTTCCGCACTTCTCTTCTTCAGTAGGAAACTTCAAGAAGTAACCGTCGTCGATTCAGTGTACAAACATGGACGAACAATTAGTGTAGAAAACGTCAGTCGGCATGTGACTAAATGATAAACTGAATTTGCGAATAAATAAATAGGTCGATGGTGAAATTGGCTAAACAAGTAGGTGACTCTTAGGTACTGCAAACATAAAGCATCGTATAAAGTTATGACAGTTAGTGATAGAATGAATTTTAGCTCTTAAGGACAGATGATACAAACAAATTTTTTCTTTGAAAAAGATTAAATATCATGTCACAAGTTGAGAAAAGTGGATGTTTCTTAAAACTTTTTTCTCCTAAGAACTGGAAAATGAAATAGCCTTTGAAAATATTACTAATATTTCAATATAATTAGAGATATAAACAAAACACACTCAGTAAAGGTTTACAGATGAAAACAAAGTTCATAATATGTCATCTTGGCGCTAAAAGTGTAATATAAACTTTAGAAAAATATACCAAGCCAGGTGAATTTTAAGAGGAAGATCAAAATGACAAAAATTAGTAATATCACATATGCTGAATTTTATCATTTAGCTTCTCCTAATAAAAATCACCTGGTTTGGTATATTTTTCTTAAGTTTATATTACATTTTTAGCACCATGTTAACATTTTCTGAAATTTGTTTTCACCTGTAAACCTTTACTGAATGTGATTTGTCAATATTTGTTTTTTCATTGAAATAGTAGTAATATTTTCCAAGTCTTTTTCATATTCCAGTTCTTCGGAGAAAAAATTCTAAGAACCATCCACATTTCTAAACTTGTGACATGCTTTTAAATCTTTTTCAAAGAAAAAAATTGTTTGTATCATCTGTCCTTAATCTTTTTCAAAGAAAAAATTTGTTTGTATCATCTGTCCTTAATATGTGAATATAATTGTTATATTTGTTATTTATAAAAATGTAAAATTGGTATTGCATAAAAATGAAGGAAATCATCTGACAGTCCAATTTTTAAAAAAGTTTACGGTTTATGCTATCATGTAAACCACTTTTATTTTACAGAGCAATTTACCGTAATAGAAAAAGAATGAGCTTATTATAATTGAAGTACATGAAATTTTCAATACTAAGAAACAAGTGCAATTCAGAAAAAATGTTGACGTATTGAGTAGGTTAATTACGTTTGTAGCTATATATTTATTGACCACATTAAAAGTGAATGTAAACTTTCATTTAAATCTGTCGTAGGATTTTTTCCTTAATAAAAGTGTGTGGCTTTGCGAATTCAAGGATATGAATTGAAAAAAATGTGAAATTCATGAAATTATTTTTAAAGCACGAGGAAAAATAGATCCACCGAAATACACTTATATACAACTCTATATATAAAGTTGTGATTTTTCTGAAGAATTTCGATTTCGTGAAGGTTGCCTCAAAAGAACTTATCCAGGATATACTTAAGTAAGTTTTATTTCATATAAATTTTGTTTTTTAAATAAAAGTGATTTTTTTGTTTTATCTTATATTTAAAAATTAAAGTAAAAACACATATTTTTACACTTCACGATTTATTTATTATTATTTTTTTAAATAATTATTTTTTGATTTTTTTTAATTCTGTCTTAACATTGACATTCTTAAGATATAAAAGTGGTTATTCTAAAAATATAATATAAAAGTGTGTTTTTCTAAAAAATAAAATTTAAAAATATTTTTTACACAATAAGATATCTCATCAGTTTATCACTGTGTTATTTTTTCGCTGTGAAATATTGTATGAAAACAATTCAACAATTTCACGATTTTCATTATGAGGAAAAAAAACAACATAATATAATTTCTAAATAGATAAATTAAATTTTGCTATTGGTTCTATTATGTGAGATTGTTTTGGAAAATCCTGTTCGTGAAAATTTATAAAATAAATTCAAATCTAACTATAATACAAATGATCTTATTATTCATTGTTATCTGAAATATTTTTAATAACAAAACCAGCAGTAAAGTACGACGGCTTATTCATGCCAATTTGACAATGTAGAAAGAACTTTTAAAAATCGTTTGTACAATTTTATAAATCGTTTGAACGATTTAGAAAATCGATTGTACGATTTTTTTTCTTCTAATACGGAACTTAACTTACTGGATAAGAAACCTGGAAAAGCTTTTGCGTAGAGAAGTCCCTTCGCTGATGATTATAACATGTACAGAAACAATAATGATAAATTGTATCTTGTTAATTAAAGGGTATGAATATTGTTGTTGTTGGACCTTTGTTAGCGTACAATCTTCGTCTTAATATGTTTAACTCCCTCCGGATCTTGTATAGAAAGATTACATCGAATATCTTCTTGAGAAATGGTAAATCCTACCATAATAGCTTTCCAGTACAACCACCTGTATCCATGCAATTGACCACATGACTCAATTTCTTCCTCAATAAAAAGAGCTACATCCCCTATGTCGGATTTGTTCTTACGTCTGAACAGTCCCAACTTAGCTGTTGTATTTTTCAACTTTCGTTTACTAACACAGACTCGATTAGTTTTCGAAATGATCTGTGCTATTTCCGAAAAAGTTAAACACATCTTAAAATATCTATGGCACGCCAAATTCACGAAAATGAGCTAAACATAGTTTTATAGTTTATAAACTAGGTTTATCGACTGTAAAATATAGTTTACAAACAGTTAACTATAGTTAACAATTCGTTAACTTTCTTTAAAGTTTTTATCTGTCAAACTATATTTAACGATTGTTTACTTAAGAAATAAAGTCCGCGTTTTCGTGAATGTTGCAGGATAACCTCCGAGGTCGAGAAATGTTGTTTGAAAGATAAAAGCCTGTCTATTCTACAAAGATCGTTTACCATGCTAAAATACGGCTGATCGTTTCCTCTATAGAGAAACGAATAAGGTCACCATGTCTCGATAACGCTGTTCCATTTAACACCAAATTGAAATTTTGTTTACTTACCTGTGTATGGAAATCAGACGATTTGAGCTTTCGTTGCATTAAAAATAGCCTTTTTGAATTACAAATTTGTTCGTAATATGACTGATTAATTTTAATGAATAGATGCAGTAACAAAATCATGTTCCTGTTTCACTAAAATCACGTTGTTTAAATGTGTAGGGGGTCCGTGGAATAGCCCGCTTAACTATAAAAACCGACCTTCATCAGCGACTTGATGCAATTTACAGTGTTTATACTGCAAAAGACGACACATCGTTGCGTTCTAAACAAGTATTTCATTCTACAGCCAATCATGCAATTGAATAGTTCAAGTTTGATACGTGTTTCTGATCTGATAATTTTTTGATGACGTTCGTGATTTAATTGGAGAATAATGTCCGGAGGTTTCCTTTGATGTTTACAATAATCGTGGTAGAATATAGTTTACGAATGCTAATCTAAATTTATCTGTCTCTAATAAAACGTTAACACTAGATTTTGTTGATAAACATAGAATCACGTCTGTAGACTATAATTTACAATCGTAAAGAGTTGTTAATCATAGTTTCACAATTCGTGAAACTGTATTTATCAGCTAATCTATGTTTTGCAATTGCAAATGATTGTTTCAGTGTTAAGTATAGTTTACAGTTCCTGAAATATAGGTTATGGCGTTAACTATGGTTTACAGATGTAAATAATAGATTAACGTTGTTTACAAACAATAAACCTAGTTTATTGACTGCGCAGTACAGTTAAGGCAACATTTTCTATAAAAACTCACGGAATCCGATACATATAATGTTTAATAGTTTTATTTTTGAGCAAGACACTGTAGTAAAAATAGCTATCTGTTATCTTGAAGAGTATGCCGATCGCTTTTCACATCGGTATTTTTTAACATCATGTGACCCCCTCAGGTCACGTTGGCTCCGATTTTATGTCAAAAAATGAGATGTCAAATTTAACCAAAAAGTGCAAGGGCAAGGCAAACAAAAAATTAACTGCACAATATCTTATGTTGTCTCTATGTATCTATACTTTCTCAAAATTGATGCTCATTCAGTTAGTTTTCCGATATAATTAAGTTATTCAGCTAAAAAAGACAGTAATGCATGAAAAATAGGATATTTTCCTAATTTCATCGCGAATTATAAATTTTAAACTAAAGGATTACAAAGAAATGAGCATCAATTTTTGAAAACATTACATTAAAATAAATAATTTAAAATAAAAACCTACTTTTAAGGTTGTCGCCTTGCCCTTGCACTTTTTGATTAAAAATTGAAATTTTGGAAGAGCCAATCTAATTATTGTTTTCAAACGCATCAATGACCCAGCATGGGAGATAACTCTTGAGTACTTGATATAGTTTGTTTACCTCGTAAATTTTAAATAAATATACATGCGGACAGGACTGGACTCTTTTTTTTTTACTAAATCAAAACGGTATGCATAAAAATCCTTGACATTTCTTTCTATTTTGTGTATTTGTTCTCCATACATTGTATACATTTAATGTCTTTCAAACGTCCCGCATTTCCTCAAAGATGTGTACATATGCATGACTGTAGTATTACACACACATAGGTCTAAATTTTGCCGATATGCATGTATTTATGTAGGACACAAATTGTTAATTTAGATATAGCATCCATTAATATTTAATTAAATATCTATACCCCCTCTCACTACTGTACGCGTACGCGTCGGAACCGGGGGGTGGGGGGGTCAGCCTCCCTAGTTATTATGTAGGCATTGGATTTTACCTATTTCTTTTGGTTAAGCCACCCCCCCACCCCCACCCCCCTTTCAATCAGCCCACCCCCTTTCATTTTGCTTCCAACGCCTATGGTACATGTACAAACACTTGTGTTAATAATATCTTTTTTTCTTTCTGCATACGAGATCATGTTCTACGATCGCTTTCAATCAGACTGCTTACTGTTAATTAAGGGATTTAAACTAAGTTATAAGTTTTAGGAACTTATTAGAAAGGATTGGGGTATACTCCTGTACTTGTAAAGGGGACAGTCATTTTATTTTTAGGGTGTCAGAGGGGCTGGCAGATTTTAAAAATAAATATTGCAGATCAGTGATCTCCCCCTCCCACAAATTTTTTTTTTTTGCTTGTTAGACTTTTCAATGAATAATCTGTCCTTTATCTTATTGATCGGAAAAAAATATTAATCTGTCCTTCATTGACATGAAAATGAAAAAATCTGACTTACAAAAACTTGCCAGCCCCCCCCCCCTTCCCTCAGAATCAAATGGTGGTCCCCTATCCTATTTTAAATCGATTAGGGGGATCTCGTCTTTCTTTTTTTTTTAGTAATAATGAACACAATGCACATGCTGAAAATAAGTACCCTCCACACAAAATAGTATGCAAGTTAAGCTTTTTAAAATCTTAATAGTCTTTTCAACACCTGTACAGTAAATATATGAAAAAGTCAAATTATTATTTCTAGAAAATTTATTTAATAAACATTTCTTTTCAAATCCAATGACAGACTAGGAATGCTGGGCAGGTGCAAATTATTTCCTTCACTTCATGTTCTTGTGGATAAAATGCATTCTGAAAATATGAGAAAATCATGAAATACCATTATTGAAAGTAATTTGTGTTTTAAAAAATGAAATGAAAATTGCATTGAAACATTTAACATAGAATGTAAACATGTTTTCAATTCTTCATTTAGTTTTATTATCAAAACTTTGTATGATTTATAGCTAATATTTAGCATACCATTTTCCTTAAATGATGGATTAACTTGCTGCCTGAATGAATCCATTAGTAAAGTCCAACATTTGGGAATAGCTATGCCTACAACACAATATATATGCAGTTATATGCTATGAGATTACTAAATATACATAATTGTAGAATAAAAAATGGCATTACATTTGATAAAACAAATTATATTACATTGTATACTGTAGTGCTTTTATGTTATCCATATAAATGGGAAAAAAATTGTGTTACAAAACTTCTCTGGGTAAGTGAAGTCTTGACATTTACAATAGTTATTGATAGAATATTTTCTAAAAAATAAAATATGAGTTTCTCCTTTACCAAAATGAAAAAAAGAAAAGAAAATGTATAGCACATGCATAATTTAAAACTGTGAAATGCTTTAGGAGTATACATACCCTTTGGAGAAATGATGCATTTTTTATTCATTCATTCTTTAAGCCTGAAGCTCTTAACAGCTACAATGATAAAAGTATTATATAAATATTTTTAATGTACATGTAAACAAAAAATGAATAATTATTTATTTTCATTAATTTAGAAATTCTAGAAAATTACAAGCATAGATCTGAGTTGGGGATTCTATGTTTTCAACAAAATGATACTGATAATTTTTTTTTAAATTGTGTAGCATATTTGTATGTCACTAGTTACTAGTGAATCATTGACTGTTCAAACAATGAAAACATCTCATTTAATTTAGTCTTAATCTTTGTAACTGATGACCTCCATTATTACACATATTGTCTTAAAGAAAATGAGCTAATTGACCGGAACTCAGTACATATTTAGTGCAATTAATTTTTAATGATAATTTAATGATAACTGTGCAACTTAGTATGGGGGGGGGGGTTTACACACAAGGCACTGCATTACAGTTTTTCACCGACTGTGATATATGTAATACATTTAAATGAACATGTACACACTCGGGTTTTTTATGTTAACAAAAGCATGTCTACATATTGTAGATCTACACATGTACCTACAAATGCGTATACATACCTGGCCTGGAATAACAGTGCAGTGATGGATCTACGGAGCTGGTGCAAATCGTCTCAGTTTTCTGCTAATAATGTCCTCATATTCTCGTAAAAGAAAAAACAATGCCTTGTTTCTAATTTTATCCCCATTTTCTTTAAAGATTGTGTGGTTATTGCGTTTAAATCCACTGCAAATCTCAGCTGATGTCGCCACGTTTTTAGAACATTGCGTGTCACCGAGTGCAAGCGCTTGGCTGAAGCCGAATGCAGTCAAACGACACATTAAAAAGAGAATTATTTTAAAGACATTCTATTTTATATACGAGAAAATCACTATTTATTTTCTATTTAAACATGAAGATATTGCTGTTTATTACAAAGTCTTGCAAATATCGGTAAATAGTTATTTTGAGCACCATTTCCTTATATGGATCAATCAGGGCGGAGCAACTGTCATGACGTCAGACCTCATTATGACTTCATTACCATATTTTTTTCATGTGTTGCCTTAACTGTACTGCGTGTGAAAGAGTGTTTAGCTTATTATTGTTAATTTGGCATGCCTTAAATATACCTTGATCAATTTTTCTCTGTCATCCATCGTGCCATGCATTTAAAATACACATGGATACGTTTCCTACTTATGCATGGTGTTCTTCCCTTCTTCATCGTGTAATAACAAGAAAAGAATGTGTACAAACGAATTTCTAAAAATTATACAAACTATATTTTCAAAATCGTACAAACGATTTATCAAATCGTGCAAACGATTTCCTAAATCATACAAACGTTTAAAAAAAACGCCGTTCAAACGATTTAACAAATTGATTTAAAAATCGTTCAAACGATTTTCTAAATAGTAGAAACGATTTTCTAAATCGTACAAATTATTTTCTAATTCGTTCAAACAATTTTACAAATCGTTTAAACGATTTTATAAATTGTATAAATTATTTTTTTTTTTAAAAATTCTACATTGTCAATATGGCACGAATACGCCGTCGTAGTTAAGTAATTGAAAATGCTCATAAAGCATTTCTTAAAGCTGACATGAACTCTTAATTAAATAGCCATCATTTTCATCTTTGTACGACTTACTACATTCCTGTACGCCTTTGTCCGCCATATTTCTTCGATTCCGCCATATTTAATTGAAACTTTTTGGTCACCTGTACCTGCTATATATAGCCTTGTACAATTGCTTTACTTTAGTGATTTTCTAGCCTGACTGTCGACATGTACACATCTCCGATAACAAAGTTTTTAGAAGTCCATAAACTGACCAAATACATGTCTGAAAAGTAAAAATTCAACAAAAAATAGAACTATACTGAGAATTAAATTACTTTTTGAATGTATTTGCTGCAATATAGAAAATAAACTAACACGGAATACATACATGTACACCAAACAACCATGCAGGTCGAGAAAACGCGTCAAACGCAGTGAAAAACACATTTACCTGAATACGCTATCGTTCAGGGATGTGCACATGTCGAAAGAATTATCCTATTTTACCTTTATTGAAAAATGCATCTCAGAAGTCATGTAATCCATTGCTAACTCAACAGCAAAAGATGCTTAGACACACGTGGCCCATGCCGATGAGTTTATGTGGTCAGGGAAAATATCAAAGGTTGAAAGCTCAGTGGGGTTGATTTAAAAAAATGCAATTTTTAAAAAAAAAACATTACTCTTGTTTGTACTTGTTGTAAATAAAATTTATGATTAAGTACACGGTTTAACTTCATCAATTTATAGTAAAGCATGCATTTTTTCGAATCATTCACCTTTTGAAGATATTTTCCTGTGATATGAGAGGGGGGGGGGTGTAATAAAAATAACACTCTCATAAAAATAATGTAAGAAAAACGTCTGAAACAGATTGGATTTCTTTATGATTAATTATTATCAAATAAATACTGTGTATTGGCTTTATTAGACCTAATAAACTTTGATTTAAAGTTGTTTATAATTTCATGCACTATGAAAGAAAAAGTGAGCAAGTACCCCAAACTCCCCCAAAAGTCGAAGTGCTGAAATTCCAGGAAAAAAATAAAGGAATAGTAATTTCCTTGTTATATGCACATTTATACACATTGTGTCCTAAATATCTGCAAAGTTAGACGAAATTGTGTGCAGCGGTTTATGAGGAGTTACGCTGACAAACTGCTGACAAACTGCTCATCTTTATATTCAAGGTATGGCCAAAATCTAAATGTAAATGTTCGGAAATTCCCGAAAAATAAAGAATTCGGAATTTCCTGGTGATGTGCAAATCTACACACACGTTGTCTCCTATAAATATCTGCAAAGTTCGACAAAACTTAGATGCAATAATGTAACCCTCTCAGATTTTTTTTTGGGGGGGAGAGGGCTACAACTCCTTAGGATCTCTGTAATGGTGCAGATGCGACAGTGAATCATTCCCGCACAGATTTCGGCTCAAATTATCAGTAAACGGCTATTCTATTAACATCTCTTACCTGGAATCCAAAAATGTAATTATGCAAAACATAAATCGATCCAAAATTATTCACAACGATCTGTAATGGTTTGGGCCGTGGATATCGGCCTAGGTAGCTCAGTGGTTAGAGCACCTGACTAGAGATACAGGGGTCCCGGGTTCGATTCCCGGTCCAGCCATGCATTTTCTCCTTTCCTGTTACAGATTTGGTGCCGTTGACCACCCCTGGACTTGCAGGTGAAAGTCCTGCCAGGGGCAATAAGAACTTGGGCTGTGTCTTCGAGGGCGAAGACCATTTAAGGAGGGAGGAATGTAATTGTTTGGGCCGTGGATATCGGCCTGGGTAGCTCAGTGGTTAGAGCACCTGACTAGAGATACAGGGGTCCCGGGTTCGATTCCCGGTCCAGCCATGCATTTTCTCCTTTCCTGTTACAGATCCATATATCGGTATTTCTTCGTGTATGTCAACATCACAACTTGAATTTATCCGCAATGTTTACTGACCTTGATAGATTTTATTTTGGGACAGCCAATGAGAATTTTGAATCTATAGGAGCGGATCTACTTGGAATTCCCTTATTTTAAGCATACGTATCGCTGTTTGCGCAAAAATAACACTTGAAATGGTTCTATTTATCGATGTTCTTGCGATATATTTCATAAACATTGACATTTGCTTGATTTGTTGTTATAAATTTCAAGAAAAAGTCTCAATGATGTCTCGCGGGAACTGTCATGGCTGCTGAACTTGCGGTTGGGAAAGACGCAGACTTATTTTACATGGTTTTCGAGTTTAACAGGCTATGTTGTTGACATGAATAAAAAATCCGTCTTATAAGAAGTAAGTTGAATGTAAAAAATAATTTATTTTGCCTTCAATCGCCCGTATCAAAAGAATATCTTTGCACCATTACGGAGATGCGATGGAATTGTAGCCCTCTCCAGAAAATATCAGCTTTAAAAAATCGGAGAGTGCTACATTTTTGCAGCTAGACAAAACTCTGTACAGTGGTTTATGAGAAGTTGCGCTGACCAAAAAAAAAAATAATAATAACTAGGAGACTTATTGTTCAAAGAACAATAAGAGGTTTTTCCACCTTCTTTGAATTTCAATTTTGTTTTAAAATTAAATTCCATAAATAAGAAACCAAAATTGTCTTAAAGGATAGCAAAAATTAAAAATAAAAAAAAATTGAAATGACCTTGACCTTAAAAAATATTCAAGGTCAAAGGTCAAGGGTCACAATGCAATTGACCCCATGCTTCTACGACTTATAGTTTTAATGTTATAAGGTTTAATAGTAAGTACAAAGAAGTTAAAGGGCAATAACTCATATAAGGGGTCATCAGATTCTTTTTCACTTATACAGTGAAGTTAGGTCTAAAGACCCTTAAGACATTAGTGAAGGTTTGGTGTCTCTAGGGTCTACAGTTTCGGAGGAGTAGCGATAACAAGGTTTTTCGCACAAGGGGCAATAACTTATAAAAGGGTTATTCTTAGGGGACAAGAATGAAATCTTTGAAAAAGTTTTAAGAATACATATTAATGATGCATAGACATTAAGTATATTGTGAAAGACAAAAGAGATACAAAAAGAGCTAATTTTCTCATTTTTGGAATGACCTTGACCTTTGACCTTTACATAAATTTTAAGGTCAAAGGTCAATGAATCTTATGCAGTTGGTCCCATGTCTCTACGACTTTCTGTTTTCAAAATTTTTATTTATTTGTATAATTCAAAAAGTTTCAGGGGCAATAACTCATTGAAGGGGTCACCGAATGCTTTTGCAATGAATAGATTGAAGAGTCCCCTTAATTAGTCGAAGACACTAGTGAAGGTTTCATACCTCTATGGTTTACGGTTTCAGAGAAGTAGCGATAACAAGCATTTCTTGCGAAAGGGGCAATAACTTCTAAAGGAGTCAAGGTTCATTTACGCAGGGTGAACTGCAATAATCTTTTACGAAGTACATTCTTATGGACTATAAATCTTTTCGATAAATCTTCAAACAAAAAAACATGCGGCGGAAAAATAATAAATGAGAAGAACTAGGAGACTTATTGTTCACAGAACAATAAGAGGTCTTTCCACCTTTTTAAATTTCTTATAGTTTTATATTTCATTCTCCAATTTAATTTTAAGGGAAATGGCTTAAAAAAAGAAAATGAAAATTAAAAAAATTTTTTTTTTTTTGAAATGACCTTGACCTTTGACCTTGATCAGATCTTCAAGGTCAAAGGTCAAGGGTCACATTGCAATTGACCCCATGCCTCTATGATTTTAAGTTCTATAGCAAGTTTAAATATTAAGTGCAAAGAAGTTAAAGGGCAATAACTCATATAAGGGGTCATTAAAACCTTAAATACTTATACAATGAAGGTGTGCCTAAAGACCCTTAAGACATTAGTGAAAATTTCATGCCTCTACGGTCTACAGTTATGAAGTAGTAGCGATAAAAATGTTTTTCGCATAAGGGGCAATAACTTTTGATAGGGTCAATCTTTGGGAACAAGAATGAAATCTTTGAAATAGTTTTAAGAGTGCATATTAATGATGCAAAGACTGTTTGCACATGTTAAAAGACAAAAGAGATATAAAAAGAGCTTAATTTCTAATTTTTGGAATGACCTTGACCTTTGACCTTGACAAATATTCAAGATCAAAGGTCAAGGGCCACAATGCAATTGACCCCATGCTTCTACCATTTATAGTTTTCAAGATACTAGGTTTAATATTAAGTGTAAAGAAATTAAAGGGCATAACTCATATAAGGGGTCATCAGATTCTTTTGCACTTATACAGTGAAGTTAGGTCTAAAGACCCTTAAGACATTAGTGAAGGTTTGGTGTCTCTAGGGTCTATAGTTTCGGAGGAGTAGCAATAACAAGGTTTTTCACACAAGGGGCAATAACTTTTAAAAGGTTTAATCTTAGGGGACAAAAATGAAATTTTTGAAACAGTTTTAAGAGTACATATTAATGATACATAGACATTAAGTATATGTTCAAAGACAAAAGAGATACAAAAAATGCTAATTTTCTTATTTTTGGAATGACCTTGACCTTTGACCTTACACGAATTTTAAGGTCAAAGGTCAATGAATCTTATGCAGTTGGTCCCATGTCTCTACGACTTCTTGTTTTGAAAATTTTTAATTATTTGTAAAATTCATAAAGTTTCATGGGCAATAACTCATTGAAGGGGTCACCGAATACTTTCGCAATGAATAGATTGAAGAGTCCCCTTAATGAGTTGAAGACATTCATAAAGGTTTCATACCTCTACGGTTTACGGTTTCGAAG
>PRKT01000306.1:503914-555864 GCA_003671525.1 Saccostrea glomerata | reverse complement strand
TGAATTCGGCAGAAATGTCTGTCTTCCAAGAATATTTAAATAACGGTCATGTCAATTATTTTTGCATGCCCCCCCCCCCCGTCCAAGAAATCAAATGCCTAAATGTCAATCTGAACAGGGGATGGCCTTTCTCCGTGTGTGTATGTGTTAAAGAAAGTATAGATGTACATATAAAAATTTGTTTCTGGTTAATTGCTTTTAAGATTTGAAGTAAATTATTACCGTACATCAAATTACTTGGTTTAGATTTGAGATTAGTACTAAAATAATCAGTTATAATTGACAAATGAATTTTGCGACGCAAACCAGCTGCAGACAATATACACGATTTTGTATAGAATATATATTAGAACTACATGAAGATAAACAATTCACAATTATAGCTTATGAACAGCAGTTATAATATCCCCCCTTTCAGCCGCGCAAATAATATGTAACTTCTCTTTCCACTTGTGATATTTTCCCTGACCAAAAATTTGATCAGCACGGACTAAGTGTATCGACGTGCCAGTATGTACGGAGTAATGACAGTGTGTATACTATTGAGCTTTTATGGATTTATTTCTTTTTTGTGATGCATATTTCAATAAATGGAATTCAGAGTGTATATCACGACTTGTGCACATATTCGAACCGATGCAGTAACCTTATTACCAGGTATGGATACGTTTACAGCATTCGAGGCGTTTTCTCGAAATGCATCAATTGCATAGGACCTGCAAATCAAAAACGTTGGTTCTTTTGTTCCATTCAAATGATATAATTTCAAAATGAGTTTGCAAATTTTACTGCTTATTATTTCAAGTTTATTCAGCATACATTGGCGTACTGTAAAAATACTTACTCATGCATCTAAATTTTTCTTCCAAACTTGCTTTTTTTTCTTTTGATTCAAATCAATAATCATTCAAAAATATGATTATTATGTTGTTTATTTTGGTTTTGAAATGTCTTGATCACCTCATGTGTTCTCATATGCTTTACCATCGGAGATGTGCACAAGGCGATACCCAATCCAAAAAATCATTCAAGTGTAACGAGCGCATTGGGGTATCGTTACAATGAGACAATGTATCTGAAAGAAATATGGCGGAATACGGCTATAGTTGGTATGAAACAAATCGTACATAGATGAAAATGTTGCGTTTTTAAGAATTCATGTCAGCTTTAATTTGAAAAATGTATATTTATCTACAGTATTTCTTCATTGCAATACATTAAAGTTCACATCTACTTTTATGAAACATATGGAGATAAAAACAATATTCATTTCAATAACCATTGGTAAAAGCTAACCATTGCTAAAGTTTTTTTTTTTTTTATTATTTTTTTTTACTTTTAATATATTTATTAATCATTATGCAAACCCGTTTACAATTCCTAACTAACCCGGGCCAGGATAGTTAGAATAACAAAAAAAACAGAGTAACATATATTTAGTTAAAGCATTTCTACAAATGTCACCATCTTATTTTTATACATGTGAGTTTTTGTTGAATTCAGTAAAATGTTCATATTGTTTATAATATTTGTTTTTACATAGGAATATAACAAATCTTCTGTTTCAGTTTTGTTCTGAACGCTACAAAACATTTTAAATTTATATATCTTGTATGCTAAAAAAAGTATTTAAAAATTATATTTTGGAATTCCGTTCAAAATAAAAACCTACGACGACATGTTTCCACTGTACATCAAAATTTAACACAGAACTCAGATTTTTCCATAGTATATGAACATGATCACAATCAAAAAGTAAATGTTTAATATCTTCAATTTCATCACACATATTACATAAAGCAGAAGTTCTATATTTGCATTTAAAAAGAAAACTGTTACAACACAATATATTATTCAACAATTTATAGTTAAATTCACATATTCTTTTGTCATAGATGTCTTTAACCTTATTTCTATATATATCCTTCCAACTCTCTTGAGCAACAGAAAATAATTTTTTATACATTAATTGATGGCTTGGGGCTTTAAATTTCTTACAGAGTAAATTATCGTAAAAAAATTTACATTTTTTATCTTCAATACAATATACACCATTTACAAAATCAAAATAACGCTCCCCTATATTCTGTATGTATGCACAGCAAGTCATATTGAATCTTAAAGATTTTTTATAGATCGCTGTTTTTAATATTTTGTATTCACACATCCAATTTGATTTTTGTTTTAAATCATCGGACAATTCTTGTAGAGTTTTAAATTTTCCATTTTTATTAAAAAGGTCTTTAACATGTATTATCCCACTTTTGATCCAATTTTTAAAACATAGTGTTTTGTTTTCATATTTAAACATATTATTATTCCATATTGGTTGCTGAGCAAAACTTACATTAGACAATTTAGTTTCATCGATGTATCTTTTACAATCATTAAAACTGCAAAATACTTCTTTATAAAAAACCGACATGTTTGAAATGATTTTAAAGTCTGAGGATTTTGTCTCCGATAATGATAATAGATAGTTGATATCAATATTAAGACTATTTAAATATCCTCTTATTATTTCGCCTATTATACACTTTTTATCTATCAAGTATCTAGCCCATGCCGCCTTTAAGGCCTTGAATTTCAATTCAATATCTATCACACCTATACCTCCATCTTCTTGTTTTCCGATCACAGTATCTCTTTTAATTCTATCGCGCTTATTCCATATGAAGTTAAATATGCTTCTCTTAATTTGTCGAATATGTTCGGGATCGGGCATTGGTAATATTGAACCCATGTATATAAGTTTTGACGTAGCTAAAGAGTTAATGACACATGATTTCCCAAAAATAGTCAATTTTCTTTTTTTCCACGATTCAAAGAGTTTTTCCATGTTTTGAAAAGTCTTTAGCCAGTTCAATTCATAACATTGAATTTTATTATGGCCAATGTGTATACCTAAACATCGAACAGCATCATTTGTTACATGTATGCCGTCTATGTTAGTGTATTTATCTTTTAGACTGCCCAATAATATACATTGTGTTTTGCTTATATTGACCTTTGAACCAGCGTGTTTACAAAAATCATTAACAGTCTTAACTGCAACATTCAAAGAAGATATATCTTTTAAAGCCAATGTGATATCGTCTGCATGCTGAATATTTTTAATATCCCTTTTCATGTTTAAAACATTAATACCCTGTATTTCATTGTTATTTTTAATTTTTAAGGCCAGTATTTCTGCCACAAATAGATACAATAGAGCTGAAATAGGACATCCTTGTCTGATACCTCTATTCATGCTACATGTTTTAGAAATCCAACCATTATTTTTAATTCTGAATATTGGTTTATTATATAGAATTTGGATCCATTGAAGAAAATTATCACCGAAGTTAAATTTTTTTAGAACTTGAAAGAGAAAATTCCACTCGACTGAATCAAAAGCTTTTTCAAAATCTAAAAATAGTAATATTCCGTCTTTTTCATTATCCATGCAATATTCATAAATGTCTAAAATCAATCTTGCATTAATACCTATGTAACGACCTTTGATATATGCTGATTGTTCATTACTAATTAATTTATCTATGACGCTTTGTAATTTTTTGGCTAGAACAAAAGCTATAATCTTGTAATCGGTATTTGTTAAACTCAATGGTCTATAGTTTTTAAGATTATTCTTGTCGCCCTTTTTAAATAAAAGAGTGATAAGTGCCAATCGCTGAGAATATGGTAATTCGTCTTTTTCAAATATAGTTAATATTACATCGTAAAAGAGAGGACCAATCTTATTCCAAAAACATTTATAAAATTCCCCTGGTAATCCATCTAATCCGGGAGATATGTTACTTTTTAAATTGTATACCACATCAGAGCATTCATCATATGTTGGAAATGTGTCACAAAACTTTCTATCGCGATCACTGAGTTATGGACATTCAATGTCTTGTAGAGATGAAGAAATATTGTTACCATCAACAGATTTGCTTGTATATAAGTTTTCGTAAAAAAGACACATTTCTTGTAAAATTTCACTATTACTTGCAATGGTTTTATTATTCTTTTTTAATTCAGTTATTGTATTATTCGTTTGATGAAAGTTGGGTTCTTTAAAATTGTTATTATTGTTTTTTACTCTTATATGGTAGAAATTACAACTTTTTACAAAATTTTTCTAAAACTTTAAAGAATCCCGAATCATATTAAGATATATTAAAAGAAAATTATTGCATGATATGTTAATGAATTCAAGCTTTATTCTGAAAATTTTTAAATAAAATATGAATTATAAGGGTTATTCTTCAAAGCTGGGGATCGAATATCCTTAAGCGTTCATGAAGGTCTCTAAGGATATGGAGATAACGAACAGTATTCAATCTCAAAGTCCATAAAACAATACAAAATAAGAGCAGAGCAAACACGAACCCCCGAAACATCAGAGGTGGGATCAGGTGACATTGAGGAGTGAGCATCCTCTGCCGACCGGTCACACCCGCAGTGTGCTCCTTGTCATGATCAGGAAAAAGCGGGGAAAATTTCAATCTTTTCATTTAAAATGTGACATAGAAAAACAACATCATAATGCATAGATTTAAAAAAAACTCATTTTTGGCTGGTACACTGACTCATATATTTTTTTTTAGAATGGACAGAATACCTTCTCTATCGTTGGCAGTCTATGAGGGACTTTGTCATGATATAGGGACTCCTATGGTAGTGAGAATGAGGAGAGAGTTAGACGACACAATAGAGTTTGTGGAAAAACCTGTGGACATCATAAAAGGGATTAACAAAATGAAGAGTGGGAGTAAGAGAGAGGGTTTCAGATTTGAGAATTCAGATATGGATGTGATGATCTGGAGTCCAGGCCACAAAGGCATATGTGATCCCTTTCAGATTAATCTTTACAGCATTCAATACTGATCCTGATGGAGAATGAGGACCTACCACCGGGATTTACCAGATTAAATCTATTAAGTGAAACTAACAACAATAATCAGACACTAGTAATATATTATTCCTGTATACTTATTAATGAGAAACTTTATATTTCTAGCGTATTATTTCGTTCTAACCAATTACAAATCCTACGATATGCAGATATCTATTCTTTTGCTTTCCTTCATGGCCCTTGCTCAACATGGTCCACTGGACACTTAGATATGGACTTTGCGTTCTGTTTTCGGTCTCATCACTGGCCTCCTATAGCTTTACCATGGATACATAGATGTCGTCAACAAGGTTGGCCGTCTGAGGTAGTTATATCTGATATATTAAGATCAGGATTCCATGTTGTTCCTATCGGTAGCACACCTGAAAATGGAGAAGAATGGAGAATCTCTTTTTCAGCGGCAGAACATAAACTTGTGTTATCTATGAATCACTGTCAGTTTTTATGCTATGGTCTCTTTAAATGTTTCCTTAAAGAAGTAATTAATATTGAGAACAATGCACCCGTTCTTTGTTCATACTTCACAAAAACAATTGTATTTTGGGTTATTCAGAGTAATACATCCTTGACTTGGACACCATATAACTTATTGTCTTGTTTCTGGGAAAGCTTTAAATCGTTGATATACTGGGTTAATATGGGAGAATGTCCAAATTTTTTTGTTCCACAGAACAACATGTTTCGAAAGAAAATTACCGGGTCTGTACAAACTGAATTATTCAGTCAGTTATATAATTTGTATTGCAAGGGTATGTCATGTCTACTACTGAGTAAAAGTCTTAGACACTACATTTGTGAAGCGATTTTGTACAGAAAAGTGACTTTTTGTAGGTGCAAGAACAGTATTACTGTATTAGACAGAAGCTTTTTTGAAGAATTATCCGGAAACTATTTTCTTGTCTCTCAAGTAAAGGAATTTACAGCCTACATGAGAAGAATAGAGAGCTTGATACATGTAATGGATTGTTTGACACCATACCAGAGAGCTACGATACAGAATATAACTTCAAAGGTGTTAATTAACACTGCCATGTTAATACAGAGTGTAATATATTCAGTGAGAAATTGTAATAAGGTTGATTATAAAGGCAATAAGGTATGCAAGCTACTGAATCTTTCAAGCACACTTGGTTTTGTGTCAGACAGTCTGTATCTAGCAATGTATTTTTACAGGACACGTAGGTATGAACATTCACTCAGTTGTTTACATAAAGTACTTCAAAGAATGTCAGTGCCATTCCTTATGTATAACGGTCATGTAAATCATGATTTCTACAGACAGTGCACTGAGTCATTTTCATTGAGTATCATAATGAAAAGAGCTGTTGTGAGTAATATAATGTTACACTCCGATTATACTTACATTCATGAACTTGTACCAGAGCAGAAGATCAGTAAAAAGAATGGTAGGCATTCCTTAATCATTCCACCTCTAGTGATGTTACACATGCTTACTCAGCACAAATTAGGTGACAGTGTTAGAACTCAGAAATCTTTAAGTGAACTAAAGAATTTGCTGCTTTATTATAAAAGAGTGTGTGTATCTCTTTATCTCAGAGATATTTCGTGGCAAATACTGGGTATCTGCCAACAAATCTGTGGAGACTCATTAGATGCTTTAGAATCTTATCAACGTTCGTTAAAACAAATACCAGATAATATGATTCAGGATGCAACTTTGTTAAGAACTGACACTCTTTCAATAGATGCAATGTAACAAAGGTAATAAATCGAAGCAGTTCCTACAAATTGTATTTTATTATCAGAACATTGTGCAATTTTGAATATTTTTTCTTACTTTAAATACCGTATAAGTGGAAATTTTAGCGAGACGTTTTGTCCTTAAAATATGCCAATTTATTTTTAGCGAGAAGAAATTAAGTCATAAAAAAGGCTATTACAAATTAGACACGGTTTGTTTTTAGCAATATTTAATTCTAGCGATCCAAGAATCCTCGCTAATAATGCCAAATTAAATACTCGCTAAAAAGTTTGCTTATACTGTAATCTTCCCTCGGACAGTTAAAGTTTTGATAAGTTGAACGATCTTGTGTATTTTGTCTTTTTATTGCAAACTCTGTATACTCTTCCACCTTTTTTGGTCTATTTTGTTATGAAAAACACATTGATTTATTTGAATCTTTGCAATAATAAAGGAAAAATGTATGTGTGACATTGAGTTCTCTCTTGTTTGTTAGAGATAATTACCCTCTAAATCACAGCTTTAAATAAAGCTAGTGCTACCTAAGGTTTTCTAAGAATGAATATACAACACTGTCCAAAGGAATGTAGAAAAATGACACACTCCTTAGATCTACAATGGAGTATGTATCTATCATCTAGGACCCACACACCACACAGGATATATTGCAACATTCATAACAAAAGATTTTAAATCAAGGGAAGAGGGTACAATGTCCAAGACACTCAAAGAACTTGACCTTCCCTTTTTACAAACTTGACGTCAACATTAAAGGCTGACCCTTTTCTACAAAGTGGTTGAGGGGCAGATACCAGGTTCTGCACCTGATCAATTCATTACATTCCAAAAACAAAAAAGAAACATCAGACCTAAAGTTTTTGAAGATTACGAAACAACAAATATAATAGAGAGCAGAGTAAGGAACAACAGCAAAGTAATGGAAATACCAAACACAAAAAAGACCAATACAATAACTTATTCTTTGTGGGCACTGCAGTAGACTGGAACCACCTGGAAGAGGAAGATGTCAGTGCCCCGAAGCTAGAGGGCTTCAAGTCAGCATTACAACAGCGTCGCAACTAAATGCACCCCCCCCCCCTTGTCACATTAAAGGCCACGAGGATTATTTGACGTACAGAAACAGATATAGAGAGAAATCAAATCCTCTGAGGAGGTAGTCGTTTAATGATTAATTTGATCATGATTATTTGAACATCTCTACATATCTATTTGGAATCTTGTGTCTGAAAAAGTTATGTTCTGTACAAGCATTAAATATTAATGAATTAAACTGAAATGAATTGTTTTAACAGATACAGCAATTTAAGATGTTCGGGTAACCTTCAAAGGAAACATTTCATTTGAGGGTTCACATTTGCACTTCATTTATTTTGTAGTTTTGTGTGGAGGAAACTGAATCAACCTAATCTTGTATTATTCTTCAATGTTATGTAAATTAAATTTATAAATTAAACCACAAAGATATATACGATGCATATAATATATTATTTCTTGAATTATTTATACAAATGAATATCTGCATATTCTTCGACAAGAATTTTAAAAATTTTGAAAAAAAAAAATGTTATTTGATTAATCACTTTTGCAAAGAAATTGTAATTTAATTGTTATTTACTAAATTGCTTTTCAAAATAAATGACCCCATCCCTGGTTGATATCTATTTACACCTGCCTCGTGTAAAACTCAAATGCAAACTTATGAATTGGTAGTGTTTCATACCATAAATATTACCTAGGGGATGACATTTTTGTAAAAAAAAAAATAAAACAAAAAACTGTTAATCTTAAATTAAATGTAACAAAAATGAATCTAGGCAATATATTTTTACTGATACTATTTATTTCTGTCTTCGTCGTATCTAGAGAGGTTGAAAATTAAAATCTTCCTTGTACCTTAAATAAAAAGATTCCGATACAGGCAAAAATCTTTATTCGTATTTTACCATGAACACAGGAAACAAAAGCATAACAAAAATAAAGCGGAAATTTTATTTTGGATTCCCAAAATATTCCTCTCTGGTTGCAAGGGATTTCACTGATTAAAATCTTAAAACTGATGCTATTCAAAGATACATGTTCAGCATATTAAGATAATGAAGGAAAATTATTATCCATTAAAAAAAATAACAGTAGTCATTACTTAGTCAATGTAATAAAATTTGTAATTTGATACATGATCCTCTGAAAACATAAGAGTTGGTTTTAAGGTGTCATAGAGATGTGAATATCATTTGACATCCGGAAAAATCTGTCGTGTTCTCTTTATCTGGTTTTCGTAACCTGATAAATCAATAGTTGATAAACACTCGAACAAAAAAAGGTCATCATACATGTATTTACCATTGACAAAATATTAGATTCTGATAAGATTACAATCTAATTAAAATTAGATGTTACAGTTAGATCCGCTCGCATACTCGCTACACTAACATCTAACAACATCCCATTGAGGGTCACGTCAGAGGTCAAATTCTATCAACCAATCAAATCATCGCTGGCGAAATCAACGTATATTGTAGAAGCGAATAAGTCTAGAGCCGTTCCGAATTTGACCTCTGACGTGACCCTAAATGGGATGTTGTTAGATGTTAGTGTAGCGAGTATGCGAGCGGATCTTACATCTAATTTTAATTAGATTGATAAGATTAAAGATTGATTTTTTTCAACTTGTCAATGATTTGCATCATTTTAGAAACTGTTTGAAGGTAAAAATATCTTTTTCGTATCAATTAAATAGGGAGGATTTACCACCAATGCTAATGATTTTGGTATATTTATGGAATATAGAAAATTTGAAGTCAGAATATTTATCAAAGTTAACTTAATTTTATAGTTTGTTTCCCTTTTTCCCACCTAATACCAAATTGAAACGGCATTTAAAGGTCTTGTGGTGTCTTGATCTGAGATAAGAGGATATATTAGATCAAAATATGAATAAAATTAATTATCATTGTCAATTCATAAAATGTGTAGATTTATCTCCGATCAATCTTACTTTTTGGATCTTGTGTCCAATCCCTTTGACATATTGTCAATAAAATATGTTCAAAGAAAAAAAAAACCAACAACAACAACAACAACATACAGTTCATTAATCACTCCAACAATCGTTTAAGTTCTTCAGGAAAAAATGTATGCCTAAGTGTTTGTCATCATATACACACTAAAAATTATGGGCACGTTTTGGCAACTTCATATGAATAAAAGATCCAGATGTTCATGTGCAGTGTTGAAGCAACGAACTGTAGGCAGTTCATTGCACTCCATTTCCATAAATGTACAAAGAAGACAAGGTTTATTCATTGATCATTGATCACCTTAATAGTATTTTTTTTTTTACAAATCTCCCACATTTTTGATTTGGAAAAAACAAAAATAAGGATTAATATACTGTATGCAGGGAAATTTTCGCCCCCGTTTTATTTTCGCCCCTTTCGCCCTCTTCCTGATTGGGCGAATTTAAAACGGTGCAAAATCATATTAACCAGCATAATTTCTTAAACAAAACTATGACTGGGCGAATTTAAAACGGGGCAAAATAGTTTGCAAGTGCAAAAGGGCGAAAATAAAACGGGTCGAAAATAACCCTGTATACAGTATTTAGACTTCCTATTGATTAAAGCTGGTGTATGTAATTGAATTGAGATCTTATTTGAAAGGATTTAAATGGGATCAGGTACTTTTAAAAAAATAAAATTCTACATACAGGACATACACAATTTACCACTGTGAAGATGCTATTCATCAAACAAGGAAAAGAATATGTAGTGGAAAAGTTTTAAAATAAATGTATGCATATTTTCGTGCACAGATTCTCTCTCCTATAAATCATAATGAAAACTTTTTTTTTAGCTATTTTGAATTGATACACAAATTCATTTATCTGCACATGTTTTTATAAAGTTGAAGAACTTTTGCATTAAAAAAATATTAACATCAGTTTCATCAACATAACAATCAATTATTTCATTAGTTTAATTATTTAGCTTTGTTCAATACATCTCTATGATTAATTGATTGCAGATATTCTCATCAAAGGCCCTGCGACATTTATTTTCTGACTTCCGTCAATTTAGAGGAAATTCGGATTAAAAAAACCTGTGTATGCCCATAAAACCCAGCGAAATTTTATAGTAAATAGTCATACACACAATATCATACTTTTATTGTATTGTTTTACTTATTATTCATGCGCAAGCATACCTACTTACCCCTTTATCACCGATCTCAATATCATCAATCTGTGGAGTGGCCTCACCAGTAGACTCAATAGCGTTTGGTGATCAGCAGATTCAGATTCAAAAATATCACGGGATTATTGATATTGAATTAATTCAATTTTTAAAATGTTGATGATGATGCTAGCTCTATCCTGATGCTAATTATGATTATGCTGATGCTGCACAAGATGAAACACACCCTTTAAGTCCGATTAATGGTGGTTTACAGGTCCTTAATAATGGTTTAGTGGTTGTCTTTCAGTCACCATTAAGCACCTTTTTGTAACATTTACACCACCATTAAATTACCAGTAGCCATCTCAAAGTCCTTAATGAGTGCTTATATGTAGCATACTGGTGGCTTACAGGTCCTTAATTTGTATGGTTTTGTTGAACGTTTCCAAAGTCTTGAATTGATTTATTAATCAAAATATAAACATTTTATTTATGGAATTTTTTAAAAGGCTTATATCACATTAATATTTCTAAATAATAACATTGAGTTCGGCTTTTAGATTGATGTAATGTGATCGAGTTCTTCGCTCTGTTATTCGAAAATTTATACATGTAAGCATTAAATCATGACTGAAAATAAATTAATTATTGATAAAACACAAAAATCTATCATCGAAAAAGAAAGACGCAAAAACATATTCTACTATTTTTAAATATGCTGCGGATATTAACGGTTTTTGTGTCTACAATTTAGTGACAATACTCGCGTAAGAGTTACCTGGTTAATTACGTTTACAAAAACTTTTTTTTTTAAATATCATATTCAGTTTCAATTCTCTTTGTATCATAATGGGTATCGAAATAATTGTCCTTTTACGGTGAATAATAATTTTTAATTTGTTATATGCTTGCGTTAAATTGAATTTTTGTAAAAATAATTGATCATCATAATCTGTTAGAGTACGTTGTGTGTGTATAGTTTCCTGTTAGTTGACCGGGACGGTGGACATGCACCTAATTAAGGTCTCTTGTGTGACCAGTCGGTGTACTGTACACTGTCTGTTAATCTTACCCTGTTTCACAATGTGTATAAATCTGGTCGGATGTCAAGTTTAGTTTGATCGGCAGTTCGTCTGAAAATCGATTTTGAAACAACAATCATTGAAGACCGACCAGATTTTGACAAATACTTACCGCAGCATAATAAAAATAATAACGATCGAATTTGAATTAATTCAAATTATTCATTATGTAAAAATCAATCTTTGAAAACTAAACATTTGTATACCGGTAGCCCCCCCACCCCCCAAGAGATTTTTTTCCATGAGAACACATGACTTTAAGTTATATTCCTGTGAATTCTGTAGCAGAATGTTTCTTTTAACACATGAAATAAAAATACCATCTTTTGAAAAAAAGTAATATATATATTTCTGTTCATGGATAAGGATAATTTTCCGAACAAATTGATTTTCGGTAGTAAAAAATTAAGATGTTTCACATGGGCTTGCTCCCAGCGTGTAATAATTATTTATTTAAAAAAAAAATTATGTACACTAATAATAAAAACAATGAATGTAACAATTATTTATCTTAAAAATTAATATACAGTACTGATAAATGATGTCTTGTTTTATTATTACTGTAAATGATTAAAAATTATTATTAGACACTGGGTGCAATCCCCTGAGGCTATTAGCTAACTTTGTTCTCAGTGATCGAGTTTATGTATGTTGACAAAAAAAATTGTAGAAATTACGATCGAGACAAAATTATGAGTTGGAATAGATTTTGCAAAAATGATATTAAAATAACTATAAAAGTTAGGTCAAAGATTCTAAAAAAAAAAGGATTGTCTAATTTGGGAAAAAAATTTATATAAAGCTACTGCTCCTCGAAAGTCTAATTTGTAACTACGATTGATATTTATATCCTTTGTGTATTTTTGTATATAATATTTAATCTGTACTCTTTATCATGTTTATATGTTGTACATGTATAAATCTGATGAGCCTTTGGCTTAAAGAATAAAGAAAAAAATATATAAGATGCGTAAAAGCTTAATGAGGTTTGAACATTGAGTCACCATTAATCTCAGCTTAAAGGTGGCTTAATGGTAGCTTAATGAAGTTTGGACATTAAGCAACTGTAAATTGCAGCTTAATGGTGGCTTAAAGGTAGCTTAAAGGAATTAACTTCTTTAAGCCATCATTAAGTCACCATTAACCTACCATTAAGCGATTGCTTTAAAGTGGTCTTTCGTCTTGTGCTGGTTAATGTAACAAAATTAGTTCCCCTGCACTGCATATGTATATATATATCGGAATTGTATTAAGTAATGTACCTGTAATTTGATTTTGTTTGATAAATCATTACAATAGAGATTTAAAGAGTACAGAAGAAATCGGAGTATAAAATATAAACATTGCAAGCCCAAACAAATAACTTTTAAAAAATCAAAACAAAAATTTGAAAGAATCAATTTGACTGTACAAAATGTTATGTGATGCTTTTACAAATAGTCGTCAACACATTTTGCAAGATAACGGTAAAAAGATATCTACTTTACTTTAAAATCATCAGTACGACATTTTTAAAGGGTCATTTTAAAAGACACCTTTGTTGTTTTAAAATTCTTTTCATCGGCCAATGTATTGAATGAAATCTGGATTTACTTTAAGGAAAATCTAATACATGTAGTTCAAGTTCAATTATTTACTCAAATCCATCTAAAATATATGGTGCATGATGACAATGAAAAATATGTACAACATATAAAATCAGGTCTGAGGTATTTAATGAATTTCAAGTTGCACGATTGTATGTTTTCTCAAAACGTGATGTGTACACTTCAAAATTTTATTTTGACACTTTTGCTTGTATCGGGAAACATTTATGAATTAAAATGTATTTGTTAGTATGTTGTTTGTTGTCCCTCTTGAGAATTCTTCACTCAAATGGAGATGCCACCACTTGCTGATGGAGAGCTGCAAATTTTATCCTTCATGCAGTTGGTGCTTAGGACCATTGAGCAATGAGGGATCCTTTTCATACCAACTCTCACCGCAATACATGCGAAGATCTAAAAACCCAAGAACTGCAAATGTGCCTTTTGGAATGTAGATTTATACTTCATAATTTTTTCTTGAAGTTCAGATAAAAAGATGCTTGATTTTCTGATTGACAATATCTATGTGGTTTTTGGAGACCAGGTATTCCAACAATCTACTGGAATTCCCATTGATACCTATTGCGCTCCGTCATTAGCAGACCTAATTTTGTATTCATATGAAGCAGAATTTGTGAAAAATTTTATGCATGAAAAGAAGAAAACACTTGCTGTGTCCTTCAATTCGACTTTTAAATATATCGACGAAGTATTGTCATTTAAGAATGGTAATTCCCATTCCTACGTTGATGCGATACACTGTATATCCTAATGAGCTTGAGATAAAAGATATCACAGAGTCTGACACATCTGTTTCAAACTTGGATATTTTTCTTGAAAAAAAAACGTTAATGGTAATCTAACATCAAACTTATATGATAAATGTGATGACTTTAACTTTTCTATCGTTAACGTCCCTTACGTATGCAGCAATATACCTTCATCACCTGCATACGGAGTATATATATAATTTAATTTCACTTGTATCAAGCAATTTCATTGGCTGGATCATTCAGAGGAACATGTAACATTTTGTATAACATAACTTGCCTACGTCACAATGAGTTACGTCAAAAACGTATTACTCCGCTTGACGTTACTTTTAAAATATTGCTCAGTTTGAAGCCTGTTTTTGGAGGAAATATTGTCTCATTGTCTACACTGAAATTAAATTATAAGGAATGAAGCTAATTTCAACTTATGTTATCCGATATAACAAAACTTGGGACAGTTTACGCTTTCCTATAAACCGCTTCGCGGTTTATAAAGCGTAAACTGCCCCAAGTTATGTTATATCGGATAACATAAGTTGAAATTAGCTTCATTCCTTAAACAAGCAAATTCAAAGAATTGTGGTCCCCCGCTTTCGGTGTCTTTGTGGGCGAAATATTATTGTTTAGGGTCAAGGTCAAAAGGTCAAAGTTATTGGTATCACATGCAAGGTCTTGCCACAAAGAATATAAATATTTAAAATATGATAGTCCTAGTTTCTACCGTTCAAAAGTTGTGACCAATTAAGGTTAAAGTTTTTAAAAAGTAGTTTAAACTCCAAGGTCAAGGTCAAAGTCCTTGGTATGCAATGAAAGGCCTTCTCACAGGGATTACATACATGAAGTACGAAATTCCTAGCCCTTACCGTTTAAAAGTTATGGTCAAGGTTAAAGTTTTTCAGAAGTACGTAAATCTCCAAGGTCAAGGTTAAAAGGTCAAAGTTATTGGTATCCAATGAAAGGTCTTGCCACAAAGAATACATATGTGAAATATAAAAGTCCTTGTATCTACTGTTCAAAAGTTGTGACCAAGGTTATAATTCTTAAAAAGTAGTTAAAACTCCAGGGTCAAGGTCAAAAGGTCAAAGTTCTTGGTAACCAATGAACGGTCTTTTTACTAGAATAACTTATGTGAAGTATAAAAGCCATAGCCTTTACTGTTCAAAAATTATGGTCAAGGTTATAGTTTTTTCATAAGTACGTAAATTTCCAAGGTCAAGGTCAAAAGGTCAATGCTGTTGGTATCCAATGAAAGGTCTTGTCCCAAAGAATAAATATTTGAAATATGAAAGTCCTAGTACCTACCATTCCAAAGTTATGGCCAAAGTAAAAGTTTGGAATTTTTTAGCAAAAGTTGGTCAAACTCCAAGGTCAAGGTCAAAAGGTCAAATTTGGTGGTACCCAAAGAAAGGTCTTATCACAAGGAATACACATATGAAATATGAAAATCATAGCTCCACAAAATCAAAAGTTATGGGCAAGGTTAAAGTTTTTGTGACGGACGGACAGACTGACGGACGGACAGACGGACAGACGAATGAGATTTAATGTCCCCTCGCTTTCGCGAAAGCGGGGGACAATATATCAGTTGATTCGATACGCAAGAGCATGCTCTGCATATGAACAATTTCTAAAACGAGGTTAATTATTTACAAGCAAGTTGATAAAACAAGAATATCAGGAGACTCTTTTAAAGTCATCCTTTCGTTAGTTCTGTGGTCGATTCAATGATCTTGTCAGCAAATACAGTTTATCATTGAGTCAAATGCTTACTGACGTTTTTCATACTTATTGTTAGACCATTTTATACACTGAATTAACAACAGAATTTTCCGTTATTACCTGATCATCTTATGCATACAAATTTCCATGTTACAGGTACTTTTTTCTGTAAATTCATATAAACCAAGAATAATTCATAAACTCTTGTAAAAATGCATAAAAGGAAGTCTTTTTGTTGCATTCAATTCGACATTATGATATTTCGAGGTCATCAATACAATGAATTCCATTTACACGTCGACTCAATGTACATGAATCCCAATGAAATCCAGGTAAGATATTCCACACAGTCTGTCACATGTATATTTCATATAACTAGAAAAATACCTTAACTAAAACTTTGTTACAATGAAATAAAATTCTCTCTGTCTCTGTCTCTCTCTCTCTCTCTCTCTCTCTCTCTCTCTCATAAAAACACCTGTTTTTTGTTGATAGATGTATATAATGCTGTATGATGTGAGAATGAAGAAAAATAGATCACTAACCACAAACTTTATACATGTATATTAACAATGAATAAGTACACAATAAATGTTGATAAATAAAAACTATTTCCTTCTTAACATTTTGTTAAAACAAATATAAAAAAAAGTTTACTTGAGTTCTCTCTCGGCTAGGATTTAGATTATTACAGAAATATTGCTCTTAAGGTTGGTCGCGGGTTTACTGCATGAAAATTCTTACGAGAAAACATATCCTGAGAATTTGATATAAGGTTCCTTAGAATTTACAGCGTATTATCTGCATTTTTTATCAAATTTGCCTACGTAGTTTTATTGCTATATTACTGTAAACGCAGTATTGTTGTTAGTACTTTTTACGCTGTAGTATTGAAATGTATTGGAAAATGACGTTTTAAGCCAATTTTGTGAAAATAGTCTCTGTATAACGTTTTAAAGACGTAGGCGAATTAGTCAGGAATTTCACAATGTCAGGATGAGGTAAAATCAAAACTATTATTATAAAAAAAAATCAATATGTCTTCTCGCTAGACTTTTCGCTAAATAATTTCAGTTTTCTTTTATACTGCTAAAAATTGTTGCGTTTATGGCGTTATTGATATTTACAACGTCATTTGTTGAACGTAGTCAAGTTTACAGTACGAATATCAATATCTTGACCTTTGGAATATGTATGATTTAAAACGCGACAAAGATACAAAATTTAATTTTATTCATAATTTTATTTATTGCGGAGACATATTAGGATGACCAGCAATTTATTTTCACTAGTATTGTGAAATTATTTTATGGATCACAAAGTCAGAATAAACTGTATAAACATTCCGCGTGCATGATAATTATTATACAGCGGCAACAACGCGAGTGAAAAAATATTAGTACCTGCATTTTTAGGAAATTCATTGTCAATAGGATTTAAGGCATAACACAAAAATTTGATCACTTTATTCGAAAACGGTAAGAAAACATCCCGATACTAAGGAAATAAGCGGACGGGGGGGGGGTGCAATGTTCTTTCTATATTCGTCGCAAGCTAAAGTATTTGGCCAAAAATCTCAAACCTTTCTTTTATTTCGAATTCTCTTAATCGAATTTCAATACGCAATATGTAAAACACTCGCATTTAGCTTTTACACTTTGAGCTTTTGTTTAAAGAAATATAGAGAGAACTAGAAACGATCTCGTTGCAAGCAACGAGAGGTCTTCCGTCCGATTCTAAAATAAAAACGAAAAAATCTAGCAGGAAAAGTAATTAAAAAAATATGGACACACATGGGGTCGAACCTGGGTTGCCCGCGTAAAAATCCAACGCGCTATCCATTAAGCCATTGGGAACAGCCGCTTCAAATTTATAAATGCAAATATTTCTAAACCAGCTTTTTCGATTAAAAAACAAATTACATATTAAGTATCCTTAAGAGAGTCTCCAATTACCAATAATCAAAGAAAAATATTGAAAAACAAAAAAGTTGAAATTTTGGACTTTTTAAATTGGCTTCCGGTAGCGACCGGAAGTATTGACGACGAACAAAAAGTCCCGTCCTGGATAGTATTGATCACCATCTATAATCTCTGAAAGTTTCACATTGATATCTTTTACCGTTCTCGAGATTATCTATGGACAAAATGTCATTTTAAAATCAGGAAAATGGCCCGAAACTCGGCACCAAAGAGGAGTTTCGAAAAAATCTCTTGGAACTTGGACGACTATTTAACAACACACCTTTTCTGAAAATTTCATGTAATTCTATCCAGTAGTTGTCGAGAAATCGTGTCAGAAAAATAATAATAATAATAATAAGAAACAATAGAATCACTATAAGGTCTTCCGTGAAGACGGAAGACCTTAAAAACGTGATACTTGTAAATTGTTTACAGTGTCTTATAGGTATTACAGTACCCGTGCCTGTTTCACAAACGTTTCTTAAGATATGTCGTAAGATGTATCTTAAGATATGCCTAAGTTAATATGCCTAAGTTAGAACTTTTAAGAAGTTCCTCAGATTTTTACAGCTGTTTTACGAAACAATCTTACCTTAGATTTTTCCTTAGTCATTTCTTAAAGTTGTGCTTAATGAAATAACTTCTCCGCTCTATCTACAACTCTCTGTATCTCACTCTGGGTTTTATTTTTAGCTTCGAAAATGGAGAGGATTATCCAAACTTTTACAGGACTTGGACAAAAGTATGTTTTAACTTTGTGAAGTTTGCTTGTTTAAAATTTAATACATAACAATCAAACAATAATGATAATGATGGTGATAATTAAAAAAAAAACAAAACAGAAAATACATGTTATTAAATTTAATCCGCTTTTAGTAATGAGGATTGATTCTATCCTGAAAATTATACGCATGTTCTCGCCATGGCTTTGATCAGCAGTCATGATACAATACGCATGTTCCCCTGAGTTTCAAATAAGGTGCGCACATACAACCCCCCAATATTCCCGCTAAGCAATTTTTATTCATGATACATTTCTTTCTACATACCATAACTTTTACGCTGACTTGATCTGATTGACTTGCAGCAGTAAGTTACACTTACAATCTAAATTATTCCTTTCATTTTGTATTGTATTTAATTATTCCTAATTTTTCCTAACATACAATCACATATCAGAATTCAGACTGATATTTAAATATAAAACATGTACAATAGCATTTACTTTGTATTAATCTATTTGATTCGTACAGAAATTTCAACGTCATTGGCAGAGAATTCAAAGGGAAACAACACAACGTTGGCTTTGTGACGTAACTGACGTCATAATCAAATGTGCATAAAACAACCGCTCGAATCGTCGAAATTGTGTACCAAAATTGATGACAAAAGCAAACTCACGACCTTCCTTAAATCAACAGTCTTTGCCGTAGCTTAGTCACACAATAATAACGCATCGTTTGAAAACAAAGTAAAAATATATTGATGAATACACGGTTCCCCGGTGTATAGATATTGTTTTATTATCGAATAAAAAGAATTAAATAAAGCGATTTTTACAACTAAGAATCATTCCTATAACAACTCAAGTAAATAAAAAAGTGATGAATTTCGAAATACAGTCTGACGCAGGCGAAGTACTTGTATTGAAAACCATGCATTGTAAAAATGTTTAACGCCTTCTAGACCGAAAAAAAGAGAAACAGCCAGCAGTTGTTCTCCTTGACTTATCAAAAGCCTGTCCCAGACCAGTTAAATACTCAACTAGTTCTGTTTCCTCTGCTTCCTTGGCACAATGGAGAACAGTGCGTCCGTAAAGATCCTTTTTATGAAGCAATTCTGGGGAATTCTTTATTAGTAACTGACAAATTTCTATATTTCCTGTCACACATGCAATGTGAAGAACATTTTTCCTTTCATTATCTTCTGCAGTGATGTCTATATCATTCGTAAGAAGATATCTTAAGAAGTCCAAAGCCTGAACAAAGGAGGCTACGTGTAACACAGTCCATCCATTTTTGTCTTTTGTCTTCAATAAATCAGGATAATGATCGGTTAGATACTTACACATCTCATATTTTTTACTGAGACAAGCAATATGCAGGATACTTTTACCGTCATTTGTCAGTGTAAAAAGATCTAAACCTTTTGTGACAAGAAAAGAAAACATTTCGACATTCCCACCAGAGCAAACTGAATGTAACACAGTCCATCCTTCGTTATCTGTGACGTATAATAAATAAGGATGCTTATGAATCAGATATTTGAACATTTTCATATGTTTACCTCTTTCGCAACATATATGCAACACAGTCTTTCCACTATCAGTTGTAGAGTAAATATTTAGAAATCTTGTCGATAAGTATCGAAAAAGAGATACGCTTCCCCCTAATGATGCAGAATGGAGGACATTTAATCCATTATTGTCACAAACATCCAGAAGCCCAGGGTATTTTGTCAAAAGATAACTACACATCTCATAATGACCATTTTCACACGCGATATGGAGAACAGATTGTCCTGATATATCTGTTCCATTCGATTTAGGTTTTCCTCTGCCTGCTGAATATGACATCCTATTTTGTGACATCCTATTTTCTTCCTCAAAAATATTTGATATATATTCAAACACATCGATTTTCCCAGAGAAAGCCGCCCAGTACAAGAGACTTCTCCCTTGATTATCTGTATGGTAATGGAGTAATGCAGGGTATTTTTTAGCTAGATATTTAACGATATCTATTCTTCCGCCTAGACATGCGCCTGTGAGAACCGTATGACCAAATTGTTTATCTTTAACATACGGATCAGAGCCAAATTTCAGAAGTATATCGAATGCATGCTCGTCCCCAAAACAGGCAACGTATTGTAATGCATCAAAACCCTTGTCGTCTGTAATATGCAAAAGAAAGAGATATTTTGAAAGAATGGGTTCAATAAATTGTATCTGTCCTTTAAGACATATTTCCTGAAGTAAACTGTGTCTGCCAGGACTCCATAATGGGTTAGCTGTACACCATGTTTGACGAAGATCTGCAAATTCACACACTTGAAGTAGTAATTCTAAATTACCACTTTCTACGGCATGAAAGCATGTTTGAATATCACATACTGCACCAGAGGACAAAATAAGACTGAAAATATCGTAATGATTTTTTGAGCAAGCAGCGTTAAGTGACCGATATCTTTCATCTTCATTTGAATTTGGATGTAAGTATTCTACCCATCGTTTATTTCCAGCTCTTGAAAAATGCACCATCATTGAATCTCCGTTCGTATCAGAACAAGTTTCAAATCGAGAGATACAGGGCTTTGATGCTAACATGTGTTCATTAAAGAGTGAATCCTTCCATAATGCCAACAAAGATATCGACTTGTATTCAGTAACAACCCTTTTTGAAATGATATTAGCAATACGAGATGCCACATCAACAAATAAATCTTGCCCAATTAAAACTTGTGTTTCTGTTCGTTTTTCACTTGTTGACAATTTTTGAAGCAAGGAATGGTGACAATCCTGTATCATTCGCTTAGGATCCAAATAAAAAAGAGCAGTAAAAAGAGACTCTTGCACTGAACTGTGGGAAAACCTACAGATATTTTCTATTGAATCTCGAATGATCAAAAATCCATCATAACAATCAATACTATCTTGGAAATCATTCAGGGAAGACGCCTTTAAACCCACAAATTTTAGAGCGACACGCTTCGTTTCTAAGTCTACGTGAGGTTTATCGATTACTTTGAATTCCACTTTACCCCCACAAAGGAGAAGATATACAAGTACAGCAACTTTTGCAGTCCGATTTTTAAAGAGATTTTTGAAGTAGTCACTCAAAAAAGTCATAGGTTCCATTAGAAACTCAGATATTTTCTGTTTAATGGCTTCATTGTTTCTAGCCAGATTACAACATTGTGGAAATCCTATTGATATAGGCATTTTATCAACCTTGATTAGAAGGTCATTATCATTTATGGTTTTACATAAATTGTAATTTTTTGACATCTGAAGAATTTCTGCTTCTCGCAATGCATATGTGTTATTTGATAGATCAATCATTGATGATCGAAAAAAAGCATCAATGTTTTCCTTTCCCTTGCTTATATATTCCTTATAAACATCATTTCTTGTTGTAAATATCAAAATGTTTGATTTCCCATTAATATCAGATTTTGTCAAGGCTTTTACCTTTTCAGTTGTTGATGTATATTCTTGAACATCACTGTTTAAAAAAGACCATTCCCCAAACACATTATCAACATAAACTACAATACCATTTCCGGGTGAAATGCTTCCGTACAAGTCTGTGAATTTACTAAGCTGAAGAGGAGATTTTCCGTCCTCCATAAGTTGCTTCAATAAATATTTGGCTATCGTTGTTTTTCCAGTTCCAGGGTTTCCCGTTAGAACCACAAAGCCATTAGTATCTATCAGCTCCTTTGCTCTGTCAAACGCATAAGTCCTCACTAATAAATGGCTTAAAGCTTCATGATGCATAGATACCATTTTTCGGGTTGTTTCTAAGATGAGGAAAAAAGAATTATAATTTTCGTCAAAAAACACAACAACATTATAATCAATTTTTTCCATTGTCATACATTTTTATTCTTGCATGATACATCTAGGTCATATTAAAGATATCATCTTTTTTTGTCATTACCCTAACAAAACTACTCTTATTAAATTTAGTTTACTATAGTTAACTATAATGAACACTCAGACACTATGAAAACTTTGATTTACTATAGTGAACACTTTGATTCTTTTATCCACTATTGTGAACACTTTGAAATGAAATTACATATGAAATGTATTCTATTGAATGTGTTTTACTCTGATTATTATATCTTATTATTATATTATTATTATTATTGTTATTTCATTTTAAGCTGAAACCCATGTATGTAAATATATTTGGTATAATGTATATGTAGGGAAAGGGCGTAATAAGTTTTTAGAACTTTTGCCCAATCCCATTTGTAAAGTATAATCAATAAAATATGTTCAAATCAACACTTTGATTTACTGAAGTGATCACTATGAAATCTTTGACATACCACGGTGATCACTACTAAGACTCGACTTACTATGGAAAAACGTTGATTTATTATAGTGATAACTTTGAAAACTTTGATTTACTGTAGTGAACACTTTAACACTTTAGTGAAAACTTTGATTAACTAAAGTTTACACTTTGATACTTTGATTTACTATAGTTAACAGTAGTAAACTATAGTTTACTATAGTATTTGTTTGTTAGGGAATTTTCTACAGTAACATTTTAAACAGTGGTAATTACTGCATCCTGGTCAGTGTGAGTAATACAGGTAAAAATTCTCATTACATGCAACGAGAAGTGAAGGAATGAAGCAACAAGTAGGTATTTATATTACATTCAATATATTTTAAAATTTACTAACCGATCATGTTAGCTATTCTTGGATCTACAAAGAAAAAAATAATTATTTCACTAAAATATAAGTTAGCAAATCATAACACTTTGTAGAATAGTGGAAATGATTACTTAAACGAGACGGCTGAAAATGATGAGATTTGATAAAATAAGGAGGAAGTAAAAAAAAAAAATTATCATGATAATTGAATGCATCCTGAATAGCGTCACATCAAGATGGCATGAAAATTGTGTTTCTACTATGCATATTTAATAACGATTAATTAAAAATGAATATATATCTACAGTGTTTTATTCACAACCAGAAAAACTTTTTATACCAATAAATTTTGATTCTACCCGAAAATAAGACTAATAGGTTACTCTAAAGACCATTCGAAGTTAACACATGTAAAATTTTCAGTGGACATATCCGTTATTATATTACAGTTTATTTTTATTATATTCCACATGAGTGAGGTGAGGAATATTAAATGTATGTTTTATTATATTGCAGATCACCCTCTTCTTTTTCTGATAACGTATAATATATTAAATAGTATCGAACCCAGCAGCCGTATTTGAGTTCTTTATTACAACTACAATACCTAGACTAGGCTGTGACACTTTTTATACCAATAAATTTTGATTCTACCCGAAAAAAGACTAATAGGTTACTCTAAAGACCATTCGAAGTTAACACATGTAAAATATTTTTTTCAGTGGACATATCCGTTATTATATTACAGTTTATTTTTATTATATTCCACTAGCGGCCAAATCTTGGCTGAAAATGAATAAAATTCACGTTTATAAACCCCAAATTCAAAATTCACAAAGGGCGGGCTTTTTCTTGTCTTCCATATTTTTTTCACGCGTGAATGAACAAAGTCCCTGGGATTTCAGGGATTGTTAGATCTTTTATAGCATTCCTGAAGCAGTCCCAAAGTGCTAATTCCCAGCTTAGTCCTGAGGATTTTTCTGGAATATCTAGATATCCCGCTAGTACTTAATTTATAATACTACTGTATATATTGATGTATGTTGCTCTACAAGCCAGGGCATACGTGACTTTAACTAGCATGCGTTTATTACCACGAGGCAGTATCATCTCTCTCTGGATAGTCTGGATCTGACCTGAAAATATTCAAGTTTACATAAAATAATACAGGTAAATTAGGTGTATTTCATCAAAATTAGCATAGTAATATCTGTCGTATTTATTGTATATGTTATATTATAAAACACTAGTATTCCAAAAAGCAGTACTTGTATATCCATAAACCTTATACAGTTATTGAATGGGTATGAGGGCAACATCTGATTTGTTGGACCTGAAGGTGAAAATGTTGCCCGAGGCCGCAGGCCAAGGGCAACATTTTCACCTTCAGGTCCAACGAATTAGATGTTGCCCTCATACCCAGTCTATAGCTGTTTTGGTATACCCTTCAGTGCTCACTTAAGATTTAATCAATACACACTATATTATCAAATACTTTATATGGAAAATTATGGCTTAATCAGTAAATATAAAACAATAACTGAGAAAAAACTAAATTATTTATACTTTTATTATATCACAAAAATTATTTATCACAGAACATATACTCATCCCTGTTTCTTTGCTAGTAGCAACAACTCTTACAGCTCTTAGCTTCGGCTATGTCCGTGTTTTGAACGATGATTAATTACTTCTGACGAAGCAGTGACGTTGCGGTCTAACAATTCTCATGTTGGACCGACAGGCCCGTCAACAGTGAAATTGTTAGACCGAATGTAATAAACATTTCTTTTGTTGGACTTTTTATTAGTAATAAATATATAGAAAGCTATTTATAAGGGTATAACAAATTCTTATGAATTTTAACTCCCACATACTTGATAGATTATCCACCGTCTTATGAAATTCTCTCACATCTCCAAGTAACTCAATGTATTTTTTCTCTTGTTCTGGATCCATGGAGCAGGTTTGTATTGTGTTGATGGCATCCTCGTACACCCCTGTGGTTCCAAGGTAGTTCTCTAGTTCTACAAAGATATCTCGGATGTTCCGCCATTCCGCTCTGAACTTTGATTCGGACAGAGAAGGATCAGCAGCGTGTCCATAATATTTGTTTCTTAAAAGGCGGAGCCTTTCAATGTTTGCTGCAACACGTTTATCTCCTGGTCTGGGAATTTCTCCCCATCCTTCCGAATGTGGAGCTATTTTACTTACATTTCGTAGAAGTAAGTACAATAAAGATATGTCAAAATCCGAATAATCGCCACTGTATGCTGTTTGTGAGGTAGGAAAAATTATTTCTAAATGTGATTTATTGAGTGGATTTCTTTTTTTAAGTTTAAGTTGTTTGTCTGTATATTCTTTAACTGTTTTTGATAAATCTGAGGGCAAAACTTCTTTTTTCAGAATGTCACGCAATACATCGGTACAGGGACCCAGTATGAGCCGTGCCAGTCGAGCAATATTCGTTGTTTCTTGGGTAGACGCATATTTTGATAGAGACATATCAAATATTTAGCAACTGCCAGTTTATGGTATTCTAATCTACAATAAAGAACAAGTGAATGAAAGCATCAATGTTAATGTTTTATAATTACTTAGAAACTAAGCGTATAAAAACAAATTCTTTCAATTTGAAATATCAAGAATTAACTCGTTATAGAAAGGGTATAAGTGTTGAAAAGGAAACAAAGCCTTCGCTTGATATCTTCCAAATTTATTCAAAAGTTGAATCCGGAGATGTATGTATTTTTCTCATTTGTCGTGTGACTTTTAGGCTTAGTTGAATGGTTGAATCTATTTCATGTAGGCGCGCATGTACAAGAAGTAATAAGAAGTTTTGGGTACCCCTGCTGATACTATTTTTTTTGTTATAAGGAAAATGGATAAGATAATAAGAATTCCGTCCACAATGTAAACGATAAAATGCTAATGTAAATAATAATCTTGTAAAATTTTAAAGTATTCGTTTTCTCTCCCCAAAATAGACTTTTGTTTACCCGTTTTGGTTGCTTGTCGAAATTTTTCACCAGCCATTAAATTGATTTCCAAACTTGAAAATTTGATTCCATCGTAAACAGAGCACTGTGTCGCGATATGTCGCTTTTCTATTTTATAGGGAATTTGAATTTTCATAAACATAACTTAAACTTTAATCCATGTAATACATCTTTTACACCTTTAACAAATATTCATAGCTTGCGATTTTCAGAAACTTGTAGGAAAAGGGAAATACATATATGAAGGTAAATTAGGACGCTATAAATTAATACATAAAAATAAGATAAAGAAGATGTTATACAATGTAAATACAAATTAAACGTACTCGTAATGAACAAAATTCAGGAAAAATAAGATGAAAGCTTGAAAAGGTGGTACTTACTCTCTATCAAATGTTCCACATCTCAATGCTTCTAATACGTGTAACATGTAAATACATGTGTGCACAAAATGTATTGAGGAATTAAAATTGAACCAAGTCACAGGATATTTGTGGAAATGAAATAGTTTGACCTTTGAATGTCATTAAAACGTGACTAAACAATCACTTTAGAAGGGAGTAAGTAGTTAACGGAAAAACAATCTGATCTTCAAGTAGATGATTGTACAATACCACTTGTTTCATATCCTGACGTTGTTTATGAAAATTAGTGATTTTAAAAAGTTTTTTTTTATTTAACATTAACATTTCAGATTGTGGGAAGAAGGTTTCACTTAACCTAAAGTACTTTTCCTCTTGATTTAAATTGAATTCAAATTTCCATATCATGTTACGTGTCAGGCAACTTTATTGTACATATATATTATTATAACAGTAACTTGATCCGAGGGGTCGTATCACGTCAAGTTGACAGGCGCGGATCATTAGATCTAACGAGACGCGAAGAATCGAGTTTGATCTGATGATCCGCGCTTGTCAACGAGACGTGATACGGCTCTTCGGATCAAGTTACTGTTATAATGATAAATTTATTATATATCCCCTTATAACTAGGTAAATATAGCAGAATAAAAGTTAAGATATCAATTGTTTAATATTTATCCATAAAACAAAGCAGAATAACAAGGGAATTTTTAACGCCCAAGAAAAATAATGTCATGTTTTTGCGTACTACGTCATCAGTTTCAGAGTGTGGTGATATGAATTCAGAAAACCACAGTGTGGTGATCCGGAAAATCGGATCAAACTCTGTAAAATTAACAAGAACAAAAACAAGGAAATTGATGGGTATATAATAAATCGGATGAGCCTATTGTTTACACATGTCAGCATGTTTAAAAGCTGCAAGATTGTCGTTGAGTACTATTACATCATTATAGTTTATAAAGACTAAGATCGTGCATGTTAACGTTAATGCGTACTTAATTCATAACCATGGTTAATACTTTAGTTTATTCATGTAAGTTTGTATAAGTATATTGAATTTATTTATAACTAAAATTATTCTGTTCCTGTTCTGTGACTGACGTAATTAAGACTTTACAAATCCGTCCTGGTTTTGTTTTTTGTAGTCTATTCTTTGGTAGCTAAACACAGTTTCGTATAAAATCCAGGGGTTTTTCCCAGAGAGAAGCATGCTGGGTAGGGATTTTCCTACTACTAGTATTTATAGGAGTCTAGATGAAAACTGCATCTTTTTTGTTTTTATTCGCATAAAGTAGAGTCTTATCTTAATATTTGAAGAAAAAAATGTGCATTCATTTTTAGAAAACAAAATTGTGAGACTTTTTAATAGGGGGAGATAACTCCCAAAACATCTAGTTTTCACATGTGCAGAATTGCATGAGCCAATTAGCAGGTAATGTAGCTCTTTCAAGAGATGGAAAATGTACCCTAAAAGCACACTAAAAGAAAACCTTAAGACTTGTTCTGTGAAATGCATACAACTTATTTTGTCTGATTTTTACTGGTTTTGTTGAGCAGGGGGGTTAAAAATACATAGGTGCACTGAAAATGGATGCATAAACAACCAAATATCCCCCATATTTCAGTGTCAAATACCCCCTAGTAAAAATTGATGAATGTGTTATAGTTGGATATTTACAAAATTCACAATTTTTTCTTTCCATTGATATGCAGAAGTCTATGTAACAAGCCTCCATTTTATTTTTTTATAGGGGTCAGTTTTGCTTGTCACTCACCAAGTAACGTCCTGATAACATCATACATAAAACTGTGTTTTGCACCCTTAAGGACAAGCATTTGATGACATTTCCCACATGTATTTGCCTGTAAGTTCATAGAAAATTGCTTTATTTGTTTTAATTTATGTAGTAAACCGTACAATATAATCTCAGGTTGACACTGTGTAAGGCATAATGCCTATTAGGTACATTTTCCATAGAATTTATACATATGATAAGGATTCAGGGGCTAAAGTTGTTATTTTACATTATGACGCAACTGCATTGTGACATCAAAGTGTGACGTCATGTCAAAAATGGAAGCTTTGCAAGGTCATGACCTTCAATTTAATTGATCGCAATTGAGAATATGTATCTTCTGTATAGATATACATGTGACATAGACCTATTGAGTATCTAGTTAGGGTGACACCGTCCAGATTTTTTAGGCAATCTTCTGATTTAAGACAGCGACTATTTAGAATTAGACCCCCGCCCCCCTTGTTTATACAGAAACTAGAATATCTGTAAAAATTGTTTGGCAGCTTTTCAAAAAATTTTTAATTTAACATTTTATTGATATTCAAATACTGAATTTCATACTTTGTGTTTTTTAAATTGAAGAAAAATAAAATTATTGTGTGAGATAATTCGGTTAGGTTTGAATTTCTCTTCGAAGTCCTGTTTTATGCGTCGACCAATGTCGTAGACATGTTATACTAAATTTACAATTACTTGCCCATTTCTGGACCAAATTCAACAATTTATGCACCAAAATGTTTGGAATTCTGTCCCTTTTGCAATATCAAATGTTCCACATCTCAATGCTTCTAATTCGTGTAACATGTAAATACATGTGTGCACAAAATGTATGGAGGACTTAAAATTGAACCAAGTCACAAGATATTTGTGGAATTGAAATAGTTTGACCTTTGAATGTCATTAAAACGTGACTAAACAATCACTTTAGAAGAGAGTAAGTAGTTAACGGAAAAACAACCTGATCTTCAAGTAGATGATGTTAAAATTAGTGATGTTAAAAAAGTTTTTTTTATTTAACATTAACATTTCAGATTGTGGGAAGAAGGTTTCACTTAACCTATAGTACTTTCCCTCATGATTTAAATTGAATTCAAATTTCCTTATCATGTTACGTGTCAGGCAACTTTATTGTACATATATATTATTATAACAGTAACTTGATCCAAGGGGTCGTATCAAGTCGAGTTGACACGCGCGGATCATCAAATCTAACGAGACGCGAAGCGTCGAGTTTGATCTGATGATCCGCACCTGTCAACGAGACGTGATACGGCTCTTCGGATCAAGTTGCTGTTATAATGATAAATTTATTATATACCCCCTTATAACTAGCTAAATATAGCAGAATAAAACTTTAGAGATCAATTGTATAATATTTATCCATAAAACTAAGCAGAATAACAAGGAACTTTTTAACGCGCAAGAAAAATACGTCATGTTTTTGCGCACTACGTCATCAGTTTCAGAGAGTGGTGATATGGATTCAGAAGACCACAGTGTGGTGATCCGGAAAATCGGATCAAACTCTGTAAAATTAACAGTAACAAAAACAAGGAAATTGATGGGTATATAATAAATCTGATGGGCCTACTGTTTACACACGTCAGCATGTTTAAAAGCTGCAAGATTGTCGTTGAGTACTATTACATCATTATAGTTTATAAAGACTAAGATCTTGCATGTTAACCTTAATGCATACTTAATTCATAACCATGGTTAATACTTTAGTTAATTCATGTAATTTTGTATAAGTATATTGAATTTATTTATGGAAAATTGAAAAGAAAATATAACTAAAATTATTCTGCTTCTGCTCTGTGACTGACGAAATTAAGATTTTACAAATCCGTCCTGGTTTTGTTTATTGTAGTCTGTTCTTTCCTCTGCCAAGCTCTGTAGCTGTTTGTTAGCGTGCTTTAAATGGAAACCTTATTAAAGTTCCTCACCTTATTGTATTTGATGATACAGAAATATTAAAAATATCTCAGATCAATATCTATTGGGTTAGTGCAATGTCAATTGGGAATGTAAAAATATCCAGACGTATATATTAAGATCAAAGTAATTTGAAGTTGTAATAATCAAGTGTTGTCATCAGTTTGAGACATAATTGAGACATGTGGTGGCGTCTTCATATGAGTGAAAAATTCTCCAGAGAGACGTTGAACAAAATACAATTAATCAATCATCTTTGAGAATCATCAATTTCTTTTTTGAATATACTCTTCAAAAAAAGAAACGCATAGTAAGAACAATGCCCTGAAAAATGTATCATAGTTTTGTCATGCCTTTTATTTTTGTATGGATACGATGTATTTGAGTAAAATGCATGCTTTTTTAAAGCAATTGTAAACTTTACAGCTATTCTTCAAGTCTCACAGACAAAAAGACCTCATTTTGCAAAATTTCCCCCAAAATTTTGATCACAATTTTCATTTGTTGAATTCCGATGCAATTCCTTCATGTACAAAGGGGCTATCAAAAGCGGGGGTTCTCGATATATTGAATCTGGTTTTATCTGAAAAATGATGCTTCCTAAAAATTCTGCATCTGAATGTTGAGTAGCACAAAAAGGAAAATTGGCGACTGGAAGCAGGGATACCTACAATCTGCATTTGCAATAGGTTTTTATGTTACACACAGAACATATCTAACTTATAAAACATAAACCATTAACATCGAACACCTAATGTTTGCAAAAAATGTCGTAGACTACGTGTGACATCAGCAGCACAGCATCACTTCCGAGGATTACGTAAATTGCATGAATGTAATGGAAGGACGTCATCTAAAGTATTAGCTATTCCTGAACTGCACAGATCATCTAATAAGACCGTTTTCAGTTGACTACGAATTATTGCAAGAGGATTATTCATGCCATTGTTCTGACCCCACAACAACCCAAATATCGACTTCAAAGATTTCAGATCAATAGAGTATGACCACAGCATCACTGCTAAACATTTTGGTTAACCTACTAGTCCAGAATGTTTATCTGAATACCTCTTACAAGTTTAAGAGTGCTAATGCTTTGTAATGAATGTTAGACAGATAAGTGCCTCCAAGACGTTAAAAAAGTTGGTGGTGGTAGTGTAATGATATTGAAAACGGTATTATAAGAATGTAAGATTGATTTAGTTCGAATTCAATGAACGTTGATGGAAAAGGGTACTCTAACCATGTTCTACCTACACATACCCATTCAATTTTGCAGCATCCTAGAGCCGTATTGCAATCTCACAATACACAGCCACATATGGCTCGTTTGACACACCTATTCTTGCAAAGAAATAACAACCTGTTTAAGCCACAGTCATCTAAATCGAAATCAAAATTAAGCAGCATTGGACAAAATGGATTGACATGATTTTCTAAAGACAATTATAACATTGTTGAGTAATTATGACATTTAGATAGTATTCCTGTTGCTTACCACATTTCTGTTTTATTAATGCATCATTTCACTGAATAATCTTTATGTTCAATGTGTCACTAAAATTCTACTATGAGTTTCTTTTTCTGAAGAGTATATTTAACCATGGATCCGAACCTACCTCTCAAAGAGAATTCCCAAACATAACGCAAAAAGCTGGAAACTGCATTATAGATTTTAAAAACATTACTATACCTAATGATCATGAGAAGATCAGAACAATCAACTTTGAATCTGAGGTATAAATCCCAGAGCAATCCTAAAACAAGAGGCCCAAGGGCCACATCACTCACCTGAGCACATCTACTAGGAAAAAGCACATATTAGATCAAAACTGAAAGTTTACTGGGGAGGGGGGGGGGGGCTTGAATTTAAACCCTCCTGGGTGTCATGATTTGAACAATGTACAATCTTAACTACCTGAGGATGATTCCATATAAATAGAAAAATATCACTTATAATGGCTTTGAAGTACTTGAAAAGAAGATTTTAAAAGGTTTCCCTATATATCCTTATGTACAACTTTGGTCAGCCATTTTGGGCCCAAAACTAGCCCCAGAGGTCATGATTTGAAAAAGCTTGAATCTTCACTAACTGAGGATGATTCCACATAAGTATCGTCTTTCCTGGCCCAAAGGTTCTTGAGAAGAAGATTTTTAAAGTTTTTGCTATATATTCCTATGTAAAACTTTGGCCAGCCATTTTGGCTCCATCCTAGCCCCGGGGTTCATGATTTAAACAAACTTGAATGTACAATACCTGAGGATGATTCCACATGAGTTTCATCTTTTCTAGCATAGTGGTTCTTGAGAAGAAGATTTTTAAAGATTTTTTCTATATATTCCTAAGTAAAACTTTGGTCAGCCATTTTGGCCCCATCATAGCCCCAAGGGTCATGATTTGAACAAACTTAAATCTACACTACCTGAGTATAATTTCATTTAAGTTTCATATTTCCTTTCTCAATGATTCTTAAGAAGAAGATTTTTAAAATATTTTTCCTATATATTCCTATGTAAAACTTTGGTTGGCCATTTCGGCCCCACCCTAGCCCCGGGGGTCATGATTTGAACAAACTTGAATCAACACTAGCTGAGGATGATTCCACATGAGTTTCATTTTTCCAATTACAGTGGTTCTTAGGAAGAAGAAGAAGATTTTAAAAGATTTGTTCTATGCATTTCTATGTAACTTTGGTCGGCCATTTTGGCCCCACCCTAGCCCCGGGGTCATGATTTGAATAAACTTGAATCTACACTACCTGAGGATGATTCCACATGAGTTTCATCTTTCCTGGCCCAGTGGTTCTTAAGAAAAAGATTTTTTTAAATGCTATTAATTTTTCACTAATTCATGATTATTTCCCCTTGGAAGAGGGCGTGGCCCTTCATTTGAACAATCTTGAATCCCCTTGACCCAAGGGTACTTTGTGCCAAGTTTGGTTGAAATTGGCCCAGTGGTTCTTGAGAAGAAGATGAAAATGTGAAAAGTTTATGACAACGACAACGACGACGCCAACAACGACAACGACAGACGACAGACAAATTTTAAATAGAAAAGCTCACTTGAGCCTTCGGCTCAGGTGAGCTAAAAAAGCATTCAAGATCTTGATAAATAAACACGAGCGGTTTTCATAAATGCAATAAAAAAACCTCTTTAAAAACTGAAATCAAAGCGTCTGCACAATAACAGGAAGTTACCAAACATAAACGATGGGAAGTCTCCTTACAAGCAAGACGCGTTTTTGAACGTGATGAATGGATTTTAAGTTCTTGCATAAAGCATCTTTTTTAAGTAACGATATTTTTGAGGGTTGGGATTCGACCCCGCTCCCTAAGTATCAACTCTTTACCTTGCTCCTAAAGAGCAGACACATCAATTTCTCGAAGAATACTGACCACAGTAATGACTCTGAAGATATGGTCAGCGTTGACGTAATTTTCTTCGAGAAATAGATATGTCTGCTCTTGAGGGCAAAGTAATTAAGGAGTTACTACCTTTCATCGCGGGTTCGAATCCCAACCCTAAAAAATATCGTTACCCGTAAAGGGTCGAGTTTCATATTCTGCTCCAAGTCATTAAACAAGATCAAGCTATTTGGAGGAAAGATTTGAAAAAGCTCTCAAAGCAAGTTAAGACAAATAGTGCAGATACATTGAGCTCTCATTGGAAACGATGTTGAAGAAATAGATCCTACTGACGAAAAACTTCAGGAAACTTACCATTCAAGTTATAAACCAAGAAGAAAAAGGAAATTGTGTGTAACTATGATATGAAAACAGAAAGTTTAATAAATGGATAGTTTGATGTAATGTCTGCTGTTTTTATTCTCTGCGTGCATAATTCTCTTAATAAAACTGCAACGAAAAACACCATATGAATTTGATAACAATCATTTCATTAAAAACAATATTTATCCTGAAAAAATAAGGATTTATTTCATTCATTTTATCAGAAGTTCAATTTAATGTTAGAAGAGGAAACACTTGAATTGTCCTTACTTTTGACATTTAGATATACCGGCGAGGTATATATAAAATATTTGATTACTGTCTTGAAATATAAGCGATATTTGTGCGAGGGTAAGAAAACGTGATAGAGGGCGAAGCTTGCCGAGCCCTCTTACGTTTTCCACCCGAGCTTATAAATATCGCTTATATGATAAAGATAAGCAAGAGCATGCTCTACATATGAACAATTTCTAAAAGTAGGTAAATTGATGATAAACAAGTTGATGAAACAAGAAGTTCAGCTGTCTCGTGTAAAGTCATTATTTTGTAAGTTCTATGGTCGATACAATGACCTTGTAAGCATATACAATTAAACATTGAGTCAAATGCTGACTGACGTTTTTTATGCTAATTGTTTCTAATTGTAGTCCATTAATTATACATTAAATTGACTACGGATTTTTCCATTATTTCCCGAACATGACAAAGAGCATACGGTGGGTGTGAAAGGTCGGCAGAGGATGCTCACTCCTCCATGGCACCTATTCCAACCTCTGATGATTTGATGGTCTGTGATAGTTCTGCACCTTTTTTATATTGTTTTATGGACTTCTGATCTGAAAAACTGTGCGTTTTCTTCATATGTTCCATTTATGCAGTCGGTCGGGATAGAGAAACCAAACAAACTATTTAAATATGGCCTAAACGTGAAGACATTCACTGTTCTATTTTCAACTTTTCTTTACTATGTAGCATTATTCAATTATTACCAGATGATGGGATTTATGTTTCACACTTGAGTCTAGAAAGATGAGCATGCTTATATGAATAGGAAGCAAGAAAAAAGCAAGTTATTGCCAAACAAATTAATTTAACAAGAATATAAAACCCGTTGAAAATTTTAATTCGCAAGTTATCTGGTCGATACTATAAATATTATAATTATTTAAAAAATATATATGGCTACGTATTTTTCAAACATGACAAAGAGCACACGGCGATTGTGAAAGGTCGACATGGAATCCGGGCTTGTGTAAGTCTCACTGTTTTAATTGTATTTTGGAAGGGGAATTTGAATTTATTCTTGAAATCTACATTTCCATACTTACAGTTCCCTTTCAAAGGTAGAATTTTTTCAACATCAAATTTAGTGCTTATTCCCTTTAATCAACATATATTGGCAAATTATTATGAGGTGATTTTGATCTATCCTTATTTACTTTTGGATTCTTAATTTTCATTTTATAACCTTACAAATGTACATTGCTGGGTTTAATAAATGCTCTTTTATTTTCTCCTTATAACTTCTGGCAACCTTAGTCGTACAGTATGACAGCATATAGCACAGGAGCATAGACGTTGATTAAATCTGTTGTTGATCTTAAAAAGCAGAACTTCTTAAATTTTTCAAAAAAAATTCAGAATCAGATCCCTATTTTCTACATTTTGTCCAATGAAACCTCACAATAAAGTAAAATCTAGACTTTTTGATACCATAGGCAACAACTGCATCAATAAAAGAGGAAACTTGAGATAAGTCATCAATAGAACCGCTTCGTCAAAGCAGCTCTGATTATTCAGAGAAGTACTCTAGTCTGAAGTTAAAATTAGGAAAAAATAAAGAGTTTTTCAAGTTTACTCAGTTTATCGACGATTTTATATTAATAGTTTTGAGTTATAGTAAAGTTCATTAATATTTCAACTCAATTTTTACCCGTGAACTCAAATCATACGTGCTGAAAAATCAAGGATCAACCGAGACTCGATTCCAGGGCATCTGGCGTACCGTAGAACGCTCTAAACCGCTGAGCTATTGAGACCCGATATACTTACTGACTTCCATGTATGTTTGAACCCGGTGACAATAAAATTTAAGATATCAGAGAGTCTGCCACGTCTGTTCATATTTGGGTTTTTTCTAAATATCAAAAATAAAAGCCAATAAATAACTAAATGATTTGATCTTAATTGTTCTGAGTAGGATCAATTTTTAAAGCGAGGCTACTCACTTGTGGACACGTGTGGCTCATCAGCAGGGGAAGTCTCCTTCCCTTACATGTACATGTAGGAACGGAAGCCCAATATTGCAAACAAACAAAAAATAAAGAAAGAAAAAGATGGGTAGCACTATTGGACTTCCGTATATATGCCTCTTTTTCCATCCAGGGTTTTCCACAAGGCGTTTTACCATGGCGGCCCGCCATGGTTAAAGAATGACTGCACTTAAGTACGTCATTTTGAACCTTTTCGGCTACCCATTTTAAGCTTAACATTTCAATATATCTCTAAATTAATCCTTCATTAATGTGCAAGTATGTGCTTTTGATATTTATTTCTAGAATTTTTTGTCATACATATTTCTATAATTACAGAAAATGTATTTAAAAAGATCATGTAAAAGCCTTAAATTCCGGAAATTTGAACGGGACCACTTTCGAATCTAAGGTATCTGCAAATAGGCGGAGACATTTAAACGGCGTGGTTGTGGAATATAAACATTAGCACATATGATTTTTTCGCACTACGAATTGAAATGCAGAAAACAGAGATCGTTTTGATTTTATGGTGCACAATTATTAAATGATTCTAATGTTAAGGGATGGGGTAGATGTCTTGCTCTGTAGACCATGAAATAGAGGCGACATTAATCCTACACATGTTCTTACGAATGACACTGTCAATACCAGAATTTTTTCAAAACACCCCTTATGAAAAGCATGAAGTTAAATAAGAGACATATTATCTTCAAACCCTATAAATTTGCGCAAAAATCTCCCATAGTTTGAAGTTGGAAGTACGATAGATAATGTCACAACAGAGACTTAAACACAATGAAATTTTCAATGAAAGCGTTAGCGTATCGAACAACAGAAGGTCACGTTCGAAAGGTGATTATAATATCAATCGTTGATGCTCGGTGACCGGTTAATTTAGTAGCTATCTCGACCCTAGTTTGGGGGACATTTTTTCCTAAATTAGATATGAGCCGCAAATTGGCCAGCATTGTCCTTTGGATATGTATAAGTTTAAGTTAAGGTCAGACCACACGTTCCTCACATATACATGTATGTCCTGTTCCTAAGGTATCATATCAAAAATTATTTAAAATTGTCATTCTCTTCTGGGGATCGTTTCTCAAAAAGTCGTAGATTTAGGCCTAAGTTAGTCCGACTAAAAAAGTTACGCCAAAATTTAGACGGGTCTAAATCACGTTTCAGAAAACGGCGTAAGACTAGGCCTAAGACGAAGACCTTTCCGCTAGGTACCAAGCATGCGCAGATCGTATTTTATTTGGTTTAGAGACTACAATAACATGTGGCGGATCACACTTGAACCTGATTACAAAAAGTAAAGCACAAACAGCGCGAACGCGCTTGCATGTTTTTCAAACAGATACAATACACAAATCCGTCTGTATTTTCGAGCTAAAAGCATTTACATATTAACTAGTGGACTTTTACGAGGAGCGCTGACTTTTACAGTTGACGCTTACTTTTACACTAGGGCTATGTACGGTGGCTCCTTTACGATATAAATATTTAGCTCAACATTTAATTAAACGGAAATAACGGTTATTTCAATGCACATATAAGTTGTCCTTGAAGAAAACGACAACGACCCTACCTTCAGCTCCCGGACTTCACAAGTTAGTGCCCCTAACACCATACCTATGACCACAAGAAAAGTTTTCTTATGCATTATCAATTCTGTACTTCCGTACATGATACAAGTTTAAATGTCCAAGTAAACGTCAACTGTAGAAGTCGGTGCTTCTCGTAAAAGTCCAGTAGCGGATACAGAAATCTTGACAAAAGGGCAGATCGGGGTCGGGTTAGGGGCCCACAGTCACACACAAAAAATGACTGAGCAAATCTTTTGTTATTATTTTGGACACAACCCCCTTTCCCCTCTACATCCACAAGTTTTATATTAAATAGTTATATGTGTTTTGGTATGCACAAATGAATTTTGAAAGTGACATATATACTTTAGAAAAATATAAATATGTATACCCGGTATAATAAGTACTTGCGAAAATTTGGAATGAAAAGAAATTTTTTTATGAATAAAAGTCATATATGGCAAGGGGCTGGACCAGGCTCGTAGCAATATATTTGAAAGTCGTGAAAGGGGGGGGGGCAGTATCTCAGGGAAGTTTTTCTCTAGTTAGAATACTTAATACGCACAGAGAGTGAAGGACCGGAGCCCCCGACCCATAGGCGTACTGTGTAAATTTTCTTTAACAATTTTGAAATAATATCATAATGAATTTGATAATGATTAAAACATGGATAAGAGAATTTTGAAAAAAAAATTATCAGTTGTCTTAAATTTATAATATCAAAGCATTTATTCAATACGAATTAGACATATTGACATTTCAGCTGATACATGTATACCTACAGTGTATATCATAATAATTTGAGTATTGTATTTTGGACACATAGTATTAAATTGATGTCGATATAATAATTTACATGGTCCGTGTAAAAATACGTATATATAGCACTTGCAGTATCAATGATGGCTTGCAAAAGCTAAATTAGTTTTAAATCTATAATTCTTGTGAACCATATTACCGACAAGAAATCTAGTAATTTTTATACATTTCTTCATTTCAATTTTCCATTTCAATATTTCAAATCAGATTCATTTAGATCGGGAAAGGTACTAATTTCAACATGGCCATCTTTTCCTTAAATATATCAATTCCTTTTCAATTTTTATTGAGGATATGATCATACATTATTTTTTCATAGATGAAGAATATAGCTAGTTGTGATTTACATTTAAAAAACATTAATTTTTACAAGACTTTATTATTATCATTATTATATGAGTAGTTTTGTTTCAAATATAATATAAATTATTTTTCTCTTCAAAAATCTATCAAAAAAGCCTTTTAGGCAAAATTCGTCCGAGAAACGTGATAGATTATCAATTAATCAAAAACACCTTTACGAAAAAAATAATAGACACATCTACACATCTCACCCCCCGACAGTGACTCCAGTGAAATAGGAATGAACAGTCTTTTGGACAGAATACTTTAATTATAATACTGGAACATTTTACAAATTAAAATTTTTATGTTCTATAAATATTATAGTTAATTACCTGTACATACAATTGAAGGGGAGATTTAAAGAAACATGAACTTAAGTTAAAGTACATTAACTTGGTAGATGGCATAGTTACCGAATATTTTTCATTATTCAAAATACTAGTATAAAAATAAATATTGTTGGAAGATTTTATTGAAACATTATCCATTTCAAACAACAAAGAATTATCCAGGACCTAAAGCTTGTAGTATCGTTTTTAAAAAGTTAATGGGGAAGGAGATGGTGATGGTAAGTACGGTTAATTGAGTGATTAAAATTTTCAGCCGAGAAGAGAAATGCTGAAAGTGGAAGTCATTCCATAAATTATACAGCTTTATTTAAAAAGAAACACGTTACTGCAATAAAAACGGTAGGGTTGCACCCCCATCCCTACGCGTGCCTGCATTTAAAAATGAAATTCTGACACTTCTTGAAAAATCTTACCCAACTTTTATTCAAAATTCTTAGTTACAAATTTCTAGTTCATCCCACCTTTTGCGGAAAAAGTCTGCATCTTCGGTGGATTTAACTACCTTTCTAATTTCCTACATAATACAGTATATAATTTTCACGATTTTTGGCATGTCATATAATTATGTAGTACATGTATATGAATAGGTATTATATCGTATACGCATAAAATAATCATTCTTTCAACTCTTCATGATTAAAACACATGCCCTTTTTCAAAGTTATGTACAGACTAAGAACTTACGCCTACTCACGAGCAGGCCTAGTTTTAAACCACAATTTAGTCTTGACTAAGTTTCCGCCTTTTTCTGAAACGCAACTTAGTCCGATTGTCGGGTTTAGTCACTGATTAAGTCCGGACTAAGCTTACGACTGGTCGTAGGCCTTTTTGAGAAACGAGCCCCTGATTTCTACATTGTTTTCAAAATGTTTTTAAGTATAAGTACACCCAAAATTGTGATATAGGACATTCAAGAGATAGACATAAGCGTTATATAAGAAATATGACCCTGTGGTTTCTTGTCCAAATGACTGGTAATGTACCCAAATTTTTGTGAGGAAACTTGTTTAAGCACCTTTAATTCATTGAGTAATTCTTAGGAAAAATTATATTTTTTTGAGGAACGTGTCGTCTGACCTTAAAATACACATTCTGTGCAAACAAGAAAAATGGCCAATTTGCGGCTCGATGTAAACACAGTCGTTGAAAACTGTTATGAATAACAATAGAAATGAGACAAAACTGTAAGACCCCCATCTCAAAAGTTAGTGTCGCTCGGCGTTATTTAATTTAATACTTTCATGTAAAATAATATACCAAAACCTGCTATTAAGACATTGTTTAATACCTATAAAACATAAATTATATGAATTTTGGAATTTTATTTTGCGCAAAACATCGGGATCTAACTCTCATAGCTTAAGTGCAGTCATTCTTTGTGTGCATCATGGTTAAAATCGGTACCCGCCATGATTAAATTTTAATGAATTTTAGTCCTGACACCTACTTTTATTAATTACTTGAGTAATTAATTGTGTTTATACTACGACTGCCATGCACCTCGCATGCCTCGAAGGAAAGCGGACTTTGCTAAACAAACACGTCGTTAATCGGCGATTATGCGTGAATAATTTCGCCTTCACGCAGCGTCCTCCATGGTTAAGGTTTCAATTGTGGAGAACCCTGTGTTTCATTGCCTTTTAATAATTTATTTATTTATTTTTTCTTTTTGCATTTTTAAATAATTTCTGGAACTAAATTACTGTTTGATTATTTCACTTTTTATTTTTGAACTTGATCCCCAATCTAATGACCTTAGAGACCCATGTTCATTCTGCTCTACATTCAATTCAATTCAATTTATTCTCTCAAAACCATGTAAATGGTACATGAGGTACAAAACATATAAAACATATATACATATAATACAGTGGGTCAAGCAGAAGGTGATAATTAAGGAGAACAGACAATACTATTAATTTTAGAAATAAATGTACATAATTGTTTCAAAGAATCAACATCATTTTGGCACATGATTTCACAAAACTTAATGGTATTTGGATTAAAACAAAATTTTTGGTTCAAATAAACTTTTCTTAATTGGTTTAAAGCACTACATTCTAAAATATAATGATACTCATCTCCTAACTGGTTATTACTGCATAAGATACAAACTCTTTCATTTCTTTGAGTACCGTTCCATCTACCTGTTTCAATTGGGAGGTGGTGATTTGTGGTTCTAAACTTAACAAAAGTTTTTCTGAATTTAAATGATAACAGTGTTAAATATTTTTCGCACTCAAAATTGGTTTTAAAAATTCTATAATTTAAACTTTTTGAAGATTCTCGAACTTCACTATTCCACTTTTGAATATATTGATCTTTTAATCTTTGTTTGACTGTAGCAGTTATCCATTCTACATTATAAAAATGATGTTCGTGCTCATACCATATATTTGATAAACCACATCTATCAAAAATCTTTTGTACAAATGATATCCATGAATTTTTCATTTCCTCTTTATCATGTTGTTTACGTAAATACATATATACTATTCTACACAATTTGTTTTCTTTTCCATTCACAAGGTTCGCCCAATATTTTATCATTCTTGAGTAAATATTTATGTGTAATGGGAACCTACCAGTTTCTCCATAAATCATATAACTCGGAGTGCTACTTTTCAAATTCAATATATGTTTTAAATAACGTAAATGTACTCGTTCAATAATATCAATGTTTTCATACCCCCATATTTCACAGCCATATAACAATACTGGTAAAACTACTTTATCAAACAAATCCAATTGACATTCGAAGGGGAGATTAAACTGCCTAATTTTACGTATCACACCATACATTGCCTTTTGTGCTTGTTCACATAGGTGTTTTCGTGCTTTACATAATGAGCCTGTACGAGAAAATACAATCCCTAAATAATTAAAATCTTTGACTACTTCTATGACACTGCCATTATATGTAAAAATATTCTTTGGCTGTCTACCCTTTGAAAAAATAAGTATCTTTGTTTTCTTGATATTCACACATAATTTCCATTCTTCACAATATTTGTAAAATTCATTTAGTGCTCTCTGAAGATCTTCAGCAGTTTCAGCAAGAATTACAGTATCATCGGCATAAAATAAGATAAACAATTTCATATACAAAAACAACTCATCCTGTATACCTTTGCTAATACTAGACAAACCAACAATATTCTTTTCTGTCAAAAAATCTTCCAAATCATTAATATATAATGAAAATAAGAAAGGTGATAAGTTTTCACCTTGTCGTACACCAACATTACAATTAAAAAATTCAGATGACAGACCATTCATTTGTATTTTAGATTTTATACCACTATACATATTTTTAATAAAAGTAAAACATTTACCATTGACCCCACTTCTAAGAAGTTTGCACCAAAGTCCTTCACGCCAGACTGTATCAAACGCTTGTTTAAAATCTATAAATGCACAAAACAATTTTCTTTTGCTGTTAATTAATGTCTGAGATAAAAATTGTAATAACAGGATATTGTCTAAAGTAGAGTAACCTTTTCTGAACCCAGTCTGACTTTCTTTAATAAGCATAACTTCTTCTGCATAATTTTCTAAACGGCTACCTAATATTCTTGTAAAAAGTTTACCTAAACAGCTTAAAAGGGTAATCGGGCGGTAATTTTCAGGATGCGTTGGGTCACCCTTATTTTTGTAGATTGGTTTCAGGATACCAATTAACCAGTTTTCTGGTACGATACCAGTTTCAAAAATAAGATTGAAAAAAGTTTCATAAATTGACAAAAATAATGGCAAAGTTGTTCTTATGTGCTCATTTAAAATATTATCGAAGCCCGGGGCCTTACTGTTCTTCAAATCATTGACAGCTGATGAAATTTCCTCCCTGGTAATTGGATAGTCTAACAACTCATTATTATTGTAATTATCTACATGTAAATAGTTCGTCCAGTTAACCTCAGTATTTTCAATATTACTAGTTTCATTCAAATCTTTAAAATAGTTAAACATCGAGTCTAAATCCGCAGAGCTTTTTTCTGATCTTTTAGTACTATTAAGAATGTTCCAATATTCTTTGGTATTTGTTGTACGTAATTTCATAAGTTTCTGCGATAAGTCTTTTCTGTACTGTTTTATTGAGTTATCCATTACCTTTTTGTAATGTTTACTTGCTTTCTTCAGACTTTCTTTATTTTCACTTGTTTTATTTGCGTTATTTATGCGCTTCGCTAAATGAAATTTTCTCCTTGCTGTTTTACAGTTACTGTTAAACCATGGTTTATCTTTTTTCTTTACATTACAAGTTCGAAAACTTTTCCTTCCGAATGATTTTTCAGCAGCATTGAAAAATGTATCACACATTCTTGAAATTACATTGTTGACACTTTCATTAGTAATATTATTTGATGTTCTTAAATTTAATAGTTCTTGTTCGATACTTTTTAAAATAGACGTGTCGATGTTCTCACGAAAATCGTCTGCTCTGTCATTAGACCAGAGCGTTACACGTGATTGGTTATTTACAGGTGGGTTACTAACAGTAGATATAATTTGCTCAATAACAATGCTAAATGAAACAGGGCTATGTACGTCTGAAAACATTTCACAAAATTCTAAGATGTCAAAGTTTCTTAACAGTTTGAACATTTCCATACTTGCTAGAACATAATCGACTGTGCTAGTATTTTTACAAGTGAGTGCTCCTACATCTCTATCGCCACCTACGCGACCATTGACAATATACACATTACACTCAAAGACACAGAAGCATGGAAATCTCTCAATCATAACAAATTACGTAAAGCAGAGAGGGAGGAGTAACCTATATTTATTAGCAATAATACAAGTCGCAGGACACCCAATCAAAAAACAGTAAGTGGGGCATTTGAAAACATGCGATACGTCAATGACTCACACATTTAGATATCCAGTATGTCTATAGACCCTGATCAAATCACTTTGTGATATTTCTTTAATTGCCTGTATCATTGCTAGCTTCTAATTCTGTCCGACAATTCCATGAAATCTTTCTTGCGATAGGATTTTTTTTATTTTTCCTAAACAATTTTCTACGGGATGAAAATCAGGTGAATACGTCGGGAGAAATCCATAATCAATTACTTTTAGTCAAAATATATGTAAATACAGAAAATATTATTAGCATATGAAATGTATTTCAAAATTTGATTGGATTTTAGAATTTAGACTAAGAATATTCTCAGTTTATATGGTCGTGAGTACAGGGACCCGTTTCACAAACGAACTTACGATTACCAGAAATTTAAGTTGTTTGTAAAATATTGCAAAACTTAGCATAAGGGCATTTTCCTAAATTCTTTGTAAAATAACTTAAGCCCTTTACATATCTAGAAAAAAGTGGGAATAATAATATTTTGCTCGTAGTCATGAGTTACATTTCGTCAAATGGGTCCCACAAGGGAGAGCCCGAGAAAAATGTGTATATTGGTTTAAAATGAGTACGTTTGACAAAAGGCAAGACACGTGTACATAATTCCGCGTGGTTTTTGGTGATTTGAGGGGCTGTGTCCAATTGTTGTTTACTGTTTCTGTGAAAACATGTCATTGCATAACTTTTACTAGCACGTGGGAAAGGGCGGTGCTAAGTAGCGTCATGAGCATTGAAGATTTTGAATCAAATGATGCCCAGCGTATGGTGGGCGGCACTAAGTATTGTCATGCGTATTGAAGTGTTTAAGTCGATCGACAAATTTCCAAGCTTCTGTGACTTTAGGTGTATTATTTATACAAAAATCTATCATCTTATAACCGAAGTTATTATTTGAAAAACCTTTAACAGTCCTGTCAAGAGGAATGTCTAAATTATCAAAAAACGTTGCAATATCGTTATTATCAACGCCAGAATTACATTGTTTAACATTTGTTAAAAATTCATCTGTTATAATAAAGTCATTCAATTTACCCACTCTGGAATTAAAATCCCCCAGCAAACAAACATATTTACAATCTTCGGATATAGACATGAGCTCTTGTTCTATTTCAGTAAAACAATCTGGGGATGAATACTTGCTATTTTCTGGAGGGATATATACAATACCAAAATAAATGTCCTCCTCGAGATGAAAAAGCGATCTATTACATTTGAACCATAATACATATTTACAATCTGTGTTGATTATTTTTTATATACTTGACAATGGAATCTCTGATTAATAAAGCAATGCCACCTGATTTTACTCTTGATAATTTACATCTGTTTTTTAAAAAAGTAGAAAATCCAGGTATTTGCAAATTATCAGTGTCGTCTGTTTTAGTTTCAGTTAAACCAATTATATCATAAGAAGAAATAAGATCATTATATTCCATATACTGAAGTCTTCTATTTACACCACAAACATTTAATGATAAAAACTTTATTTCATTATTTTCTGTCTGGCCTCCGGCGTTGTCCTAGTATGTGGAAGAAACTGGACCATTATAACGGAATTTTTTGTGTACCGGTGATCTAGTGTCTGTATCACTGTCACTGTTTGCACGGTTAGTACCTGCGGGGGTTCCACGATGAGTCCACGGTGTGTTTGCGGAGTTGGCCGAATGCCCTCCTGCTGCCTGATCGAGCGAGCGCGTCACTTCCATGCGTGGAGCAGATTCCTGATCTTCGGGCACGTACAATTCACCATCAACGTACAAAGTGTCTTTTACGAGTTTAACACGCCTGTGTTCTTTTCTGGCCTGACGGATTACAGGGTAGAGTTTTTTACGCCGCTCTTCAACCTCCGGGGGTACTGTTCGTTGACCCAAAACGTGAGTTCCCTTTAATTTCCGAGGGGCTTGTAATCTAACGTACTCTCTGTTTTCGAAGAACGAGAATTTCGCCACTATGTTTCGGGGTTTTGTGTTGAACTCCTCAAATTTTCCCATTCTGTGCACTCTCTCGAATGATATGTAATCGTAGATTTTCATCTTATCTTTTATGAAATTACGCAGCACCATCTCACAATTTTCGTTTCTTTTCTCAGGAATACCACAAAAAACTAGGTTATCTCTCATTGATCTGCTACGGAGATCAGTGATGGACTCCTGTAATTCAACATTTTTCTTTTTTAAAGTGTGAACACTTGAGTTGAGTTCCTCGTCCCTTTTCCTTGAATCATCTTTTAGCTGTTTTAATTCTTTCTCGGCAGTGTGTTTCACACTGTCAAACATATCACTAATAGATTTGGCACTCATCTCCGCCTCTGTCACCGTCTCTTTCATGGTTTTTATTTCACATTCAAATTTTTGAATTTTATTTTCAAGCGAAACAACTGCTTCTGCCATTCTATTAATCGTACTCATTTTATTCTCAATGTCACACATTCTCTTTTCCAATGTAGAGCTGTTTGTTTTAATGTTTGTTAGTCTCGCATCTATTTTTAGAAGGATGGTATGTAAAGTACTAAGAGAAATTTCACTTGGCTGTTCATGGACTCCCTCCATTCCTCCATATATAACTGAATGACTTTGCGAGACTAAGTTTGCAGTATCTGTTACTGATGTAGTTACTGTAGTAGTGTCTGTCATGATTTCAGACTTATAGCAGTGAACACCATATACGAAAATCACAAAAGGTAAAACACCTTTTTACCGAGTTCAGTATACAACACAGTAGGACGCCATGAGTAGTTTTCATTTAGTGTTCACAGATAACCCTATAGTCACTGAATAAAATAGCAAAAATAAACTTCAAGACTCACCAAATATTGCGGATTTACCTTTCTATGAATGTTTATACACTACACAACCATACCACATAACTTTTAGCCAACATCGAAAGTTCTTTGTAGCATTTTTCATTCTTTTTTGTGGAGCCGATCTTAACACACCTTTACTTGTCTTTGACCCTTGACCCTCTATTCTATGTTTCAGTGTACTTTTAAGCTTCTTTATATTCGTAGCGTGGGATTACGTGTATAACGAGCTTGGCCCGTTATGAATAAATTATCCTATGTTTTAATTATGGTTAATGTCCCTGGCATACAAGAAAAACCAAACAGTGATTCCTTTTATTTTTATATTTCTGTGTGAAATAATCAAGTAAAAAAAGATTCAAAAATTCCATATGAAAGATTTGATAAACACGAGGCCCCACGTGTTAATTTGACTAGTTTCCTCCCACTGACGTCAACACAAACAATGCTGCACGAGTGAACCCGCATTTAATTGGGAAAAATGCAGGGTTGACAATTATAAAATAAATTTACAAAATGTCATGTGCTTGCATTCTATTTAAGTAAGATGTCATTTACAGTAAAACACGGATATAGCGATCAAGATTATAAAGAATTTACGCTTATAGCGATGAAATTGTCATTCCCCGGCCGAATATCTATAAATGTCTTACCAAAATTAACGTTTATTGCAAAGTTGAATATAGCGAATTTACGGATATAACACAGTAATTTTTAATCCCCTTTGGCTAAAACAACACTGAAATTCCAATGTATATAGCGAATTCCTTGTTTTCACACTTTAGGGTTTCATATATTTCCGCATGGACGCGTATCACGGTAACAGCTAAACACGGGACCGGCTTGTGTTGTAACAGCAGAATATTTAACTCAGTATTAAAAAATATGTCAAAGGAAAACAAATGCAAGATTAGTTTTATTTCTAATTGGAAACGCGAGTTGAAAATTGACTGTGATTATTTAAGGAATCACTGTCTAGTTAAGAGAGTATGCCAGGGCATCATCAATAGTGGGAAACATGGGATAATTTGCATAACGGGGGAAGCCCGTTATTCTGAAATTATCCCATGTTTCCCACTTTTGTTGATGTCCCTGGCATACTCTCCTAACTAGACAGTGATTCCTTATATTTCCATTTCATTGTGAAATAAAATTGTAGATTAAGACTTTAAAAATGTAGACCAATAGATTTAAATTACACGAGGACCTCCATGCCAATTTCAATAGTCCTCGCACACTGACGTCAAACACTAAGGCAGCCGCACGAGATTTACATGCATATTTGGCCTCCTTAGCGTCAGACACAGAGACAGATGCGCACGAGATTTGCATGCGTATTAAGCCTCCTTAGCTGCTGACCTATCGTCCTGCCTTATTTTCAAGAATTATCAAGAATAAACTCCCAAAACTTTCAAAAAAAATTAGAAATGGAAATAATTAAAAATGGCGTTCATTTTAGGCTAAGAATGTACTTATCTATAAATAGAATCTGTTATTCCCCACTAGCTTTATATATTATCGATAGAAGCCCTAAGCGGGATAGTTTTGTTTCAAGTGAACAGTTTTTACGTAATTAAAAAGTCTGATTTAAAACGAAATGTATTCATGTGAAGATTACAGTTTTCTACCATTATTTTGTCAAGTACGGGTCGATCGAGACATGGATTCGCCATCCAGAAAACGAAAGGCTATTTCTCTGGAAACAAAATATCAGATAATTTTAGCGGTAGATAAAGGAAAAAAAACTAAAAGGGACATTGCCAGTAATTTTGGAATTTTTCCAAATTCTCTAAGCACTCTAATTTTAAAGAATCGTGATGCCATTATTATACAGTTTGACTTCGTCTCCTTCTAGGAAACGACATCGTTCTGGTGCGCATACTCAAGTTGAAGAAGTTTTATTTAAGTGGTTCCAGGAAAAACGTAGTCTCAATGTTCCTTTTTCAGGTCCTGTGTTAATGACGAAGGCAGATGAATTTGCAAAGCGACTTGGCGACACATCATTTTATTAGCTCACCTGAGCCGAAGGCTCAAGTGAGCTTTTCTGATCACATTTTGTCCGTCGTCCGTCCGTCCGTCCGTCCAACTTTCTGTCTGTCTGTAACGCTTTCGTTTCCACACGATATCTCGAGAACCCTATAAGCTTTTGCAATGAAATTTAGCATAGCAACTCCCTATGGACTAAAGAAGAATCCTTTTGATTTTGAGGTCAAAAGATCAAAGGTAAAGGTCATAAATAAGCAAATTCTGCCTGTTATATCACTTTCGTCCACACGATATCTCTAGAACCATTTGAACTATTGCAATGAAATTTTACATAACAGCTCCCTGTGGACTATTGAAGACCCCTATTGATTTTGAGGTCAAAGTTCAAGGTCGTAAATTTATACATTCTGTCTGTGTGTAACACTAACATTTCCGTGCGATATTCAAGAAGATTTTGAGCTAATGGAATGTAATTTTATACCAAAACTCCCTAGGACCTTTCTCACCCCTCTTAAAGTGCCTCGCCCCATTTGTTTTATTAGAATTTATAGTATTACATGTCGCAATTTTTAGCACAGGGGCATGAGGAGAGTTATTGCGTATAAAACAGGTTCTCGGCGGACTTTATGTTCTTATTACATCTATTAGAACTGTTTAATAAAGGCTAAATAAATTAAACACCATGGATTGTGTAAAACTTTGACAATACCGAACATGAATATATACATGTATGTGACTTCATTTCTGCATATACAGTGTACTTAACTAAATTTAAAACGATTCCGTTGTCTAGTGGTATGTCTCTCGCTGTGAGAGGTTCCGGGATCGAATCTCGGGCGATCTTTTTTTTTAAAAATACTTTTCTTTTGTTTTACTAAATGATAGTATTTAGCATGTGAAATGAAAAATTTAAGAGGTTATAAAATCATCATTACAGTGTGATAAATATTCCATATAAAAAGAATCTTCTATACACATAATAAAGAATAAGCAATCAAATCTTTATATCCATATTGCCATATTTTATTTGCTTCAGTATACATGTATACATTTAATAATTCTACAAATTCAGTCAGGGGGATCCGAATCCCCCCCTCCCCTCCAGCGAACTCTGCATTGTTTACTTTTTCCCTAAGCGGGGGACACAAATTCTCTGAAATAGCTTGTTTAATCTAAGAGGTTGACGCATTGCATATTGCATATTTATATTATGTATGTGTTGGTGTTGAATTCTCAAATTCAAATTGTGTTGAAGAAGAGTCCATCTGTCGCCGTAATGTTGCGTAACTAACTTCCAGTGAAATCCGGAGAGTTCTCTTCTGTATAATGCTGCAGTGACACTATTGTCTTCTTGACCCGCTGCCGTACACACTCGGGTCGCCTCAGGCGATTTCTTCTACACACAGGTGCTTCGCAGAGTTTTCGATTGTATGTTGAAAGATTATGTAATTCGGCTGGATACCAGCTAACCGACTTGAATAATTTTGGGCGAATAAAGAGCACAGTGTTATTGTAAAATCATGATACTGGTTTCGATACCGAACAAGGCTATGAAACGTCGATTTATTAAGTTAATTAAATTTATTATTATTTTTTTTTCCTAAACAGATAAAAGAGTACAAACTTAAACACGACAGTATTGATTGTTCTATTGTAGTAAAATAAATAAATACATGTTCATTGTTCTACATTTAGTTCGCACATGTCCCCTCCCCCATTTAAATTTGAAAAGAAACTAGATCCATGTGAACGTCCACCGACACTCTATTTGAAAAGAACATACACACACACTATGTGAACGTCTACCGACACTCTTTTTGAAAAGAACATTGATATTAATTTCTATCGAAGTTTTGTTTCAGGAGTATGCATAGACAAATGATGATAATATAAAATGTCATAATTTAACTTGTATTTGAATAAGAATAACACTTTCAGGTTGAGTTCCTGAAAGTCCAGATTCGAAAATCAGCTAAAAGATGTACATTGTCACGTGACTGGTCAGTGCAATGGCCGTGTAAAAAATCAGCTCCGTGAATTTGGTTAAAAAAGAGTGGCATAAGACTTTGATTTGCAAAAAAGTTCCTGTCCAGGTAGTTTTTGGAAGGATATTCTTTAAGACAAAGGCCCCTCTAACGGGAAGTACAGGTGACCTAGAAAAGACCGAAAAGTGTTCAGGCGATCAAGGTAACATTGAGAAAGAGGTATCTATTGAGGCGTTTAGGAATTTGTAAGAGAGTGTAGAAGCGATCTCGTCTAATCTAAAATATGTAGCTGAACAGTCTGAGAGTAATTATGATGAAATGTATTTCATTCGATCTGAAAATACTCAGTTAAGACGAGAAGTGGATTTGTTACGTGCCATCCTTATCAAAATGGACAGGAAAATAAATCACATGGAATCCGAAATTACTGATTTACGCTCCAGATCAATGCGGGATAACATCCTTATACACAATTTTGCATACACCCAGGGTGAAAACCTAAATAAACGTGTTCCTGAAGTTTTATTGGAAACTCTAGGTGTAGAGGTTGACTTTGTACGTATTCATAGAAACAGTGTGAGGGGGGTTGTCAACTCGAGACCTGTGTCAATAACAGGAAAACTGAGGGATCGTACTAAAAAAGATGAATTGCTTCGGGCCCAGAAGGCTAAAAAAAGTGAAAATGTAAACCTCCCGTTCTTTATAACATCCCAAGAACCAGCCTCTGTAGTAGAGGAACGTAAACGTTTGTATGCAATTTCAGATTCATTGCGAAAACAAAACATTAAAACTAAGATTGAGAAGGGGG